>JAMZAV010004887.1:0-72420 GCA_024449915.1 Sweltsa coloradensis
GCAAAAAGTATGGAGGGCAGGGTTCCCCACGTCGTGGTCGTCTTCGTCTGTGTCATCATCCGTGTGTGTTGTCATTGTCGTCGCCGTCGGGAGGTGGTCAAAGGGAAGGGAGAGTTCCCCGACGACGACCCAGAGCTCGCCATTAGTTTCAGGTAGTTATTAATACTCCCTTAATCACGGGGCAAACCGCGAGAAGGTGGCGAGTTGGACTTTGATGGCCCCCTTGGCAATAAGTTGTTATTGTTACAGGCCCTAGCCTATCTAGGCCTAATTACTTTCACATTAGGCCTAGGCCCCTAGCTAGGCGGTCCCTCACTTTTTAGCCAAGATCGAGAAGGGTAGGCCTAGGACCTAGACGTACAATTACTTAAATCATGCTTAACTAGGCATGGCATACGGTAGGGCCTAGACCCTAACTCTCAAAAACAAATCTGTCAGGCCAATGGGTGGGAAAGCAAAAGAGCCTAGGTAGTATAGCCTAGAACTAGGCCTGGGCCCTACCACATTTACAATTATTTTGTCTTTCAATTCACAACAGTAGGCTAGGAGGTCACACGCCTCCTACCTCCTAAGACAAAGCCTAGGTACCCTACCCCAATATTTGAACCTGTAATATGATTAGATGGACCTATAAGTTATTGTTGACCCACATTTCATGTTGGTGAACACATTTTTGCACCACAGCCCTCATGCATGCCTCCTGGTAGGCCTACTTACATATCAGCACTGACAGTGACAATGATTGTCAGTGGGTATGGCCATATATGTTTCATGCCTCTAGGACTTTGCCCTTGGTCTGCAAGGGGCCTTGTTAAGTTAGTAATTGGGCTAGTCCATGTATTTTAACCCCCCCCCCCCCCCCCCCCAGGACCTAACATATTCGGTTGATCGGAACTTTTAGGTTTCAAAGAAATCAAGGTCATTGATAAATTAAAGGATTTTCTTTCCATTAATTTTAAATCACTAGGCCTAATGTAACATTTGCTACTGTCTACATACATACCTACATATCAAAGGGAGAATAAACTAAACTAAACGTGTAGGCCTACTGTGGATATGATATGATCCTTAATTTACTAGCTATTTTATGGTTAGTAAATATTGTTTAAACTACAAATATTAACCCTTTTGATGCTAGCCATATGGAAGGGATATGTGAAAAATGCCAGGTCAATATTAAGTAAAATGCGTGTTTCCATTCAAAGTGTTAAAGAAAGTTTATTTTAGAAAATAGAATGTTGAAATTTTGGAATTATACATAAAGCACAACAAGGACCAATATGTTTTGGTGAAAAAAAATTTCAATTTTTTTTTGAATTTTGAAAATATTATTTTTGGAAAATTTTGTATGGTAAAAAAAGAAAATCAAAATATCCATTCAATACAAGGAGCAATTGACGACTAGTGATTTACCCGCCCCCTGACGTCACGAAGCAACGTGGCGGAATGATGTGGGATAGATCCTCATTCAGCAAGATGACGCCTGCTAAACGGCGCAACACTTATCACGCTCTAACTTTTATTCTATTCATAATTTGGAAAAAACCTTTGGAATAATACGTAGTAAACATATAATTCCTTCTAAAAGTGATGATCTCGAATTTTTAGACACAGCCGTAAACTTGTTATATCGATGTACGTATTAAACATGGAAAAAATATTAAAAATTATAAGTTTTGTCAACTTCTATTTGACAAATAACTTTCAATCGGATTTTAACAAGACCTCATTCAAAGTATGCATCTGACTCTTAAGACAAGAAATAAATTAACTTTCTAGATAGAAAGTGCACTGAACGAAAATTCACAGCATAGACTTACATGCAAGGTGTGTGTTTTCATAACAAATACGCACTTTTGACGTGCGGGTGAGCCGTGAAAAACTACACTCTGCATATTACTCTATGCTGAAAATTTTCGTTCAGTGCACTTTCTATCTAGAAAGTTGATTTATTTCTTTGTTAAATAGTCTGATGCATATTTAAAAAGATATCATGTCGAAATCCGAACAGTAGTTTTTTGTCAAATTAAGATGAGAAAAGTTATAATCTTTGATATTTTTTTCATGTATAATACGTAGATCCATATACCAAATTTACAGATGTGTCTAAAGATTCGAGATAATCACTATGAGAAGAAATGACATGTTTGCTACATACTATTCTCAAGGTTTTGTCCAAATGTCGAATGGAAACAAAGTTACAGCGTGATAAGTGTTGCGCCGTTCAGCAGGCGTCAACTTGCGAAATGAGGATTTATCCCACCTTCTCGTCACGTGACTTAGCGCTCCGCCCATCACCAGTCGTCAATTATTTTTGTATATTTTTTTCAATGTCACCATCTTGAAGGTTGAATTTTTTCCAATAATTTATAATAATGAAATAATTTCTCAATATTTGTAATTTAGATTGTACGTCCAAAATTATAAGTCTCATTTGCAAAAATAACATTATGCTGCAAAAATTTTTAAAAAAAAAAAAAATTTAGTTTTGAAAGAAATTGCTAAATTTTGATTCTCACCTCTACCTCCAGCATGCAAAAAAATATCTACGCCCAATTCTGCTCCCGTTTTTAAAATTTACTATTTTTTTCTTTGCCCACCAACCCCATTTCCTCGTTGGAAAAGCCAAGTTTCGTCAAATCACACAGCTTTTAATCAGCACATCAAATCGCATTTTTTATGTAAGCCCCTTTAAAAAGTTTACCCTCTGCGCACAATTTTTGGTGTTTCTCCCAAAAATCCTTCTATCGTCCTTTTTCTTCCCCCAAAACCCTGAAAAGTAAAATCAAAGTTTGAAAGATAAATTTAAATAGGCCGCCAGTATCTTTTGTACGGTTTGAGAACCAAAATTTTGACATTTGCCCTTTCAAACCACCCCCCCAAACCCACAAACGCTGCAGACAAACGGGCAAATGTGCCGGCACAATCGCCTAGTTGGGTTTCCCTAAGACCCGTAAACGACCCCGATCTTGGGTTTTAGGATACTTGAAGTGGTAGATCATCAATAAAATCATGATCATCATGATCAAAAAAATTAAATTAAATAAAATAATATTTTTTTCTTTAGTCTTTTATCTGTTTTTGCCCCTGGGCTATTTTAGATGGGAAATAAAAAGGGGCGGGCTTTTGACAATTTGCACTAGGGTGTGCGGGTTCCAAAAATTTTGGGTTTGGTTCTGTTCAGGTATTTGTTCCGAACCGAAGGGGACAATTGAACCGCTTCAGTTTTGGATAGCTTGAATCGTCACGCAACCTAACTTCTTGTACTAAGTATACGTTCGTGTGCACCTGAACGGTGCAGGGGCTTTCTTGTGTCGACACCGCTAGTTTTCTTTTTGTTTTTGACGCCCGGTTAGACTCCACTCAACTGATTTTTTTTGCCCGTTTTGACCGCAAAAAACCAAATTTTTTTCCAAGATAACCACCTGAACCAAAAACTAAAACCAAAAAATCGCACATTTAAATTTTTTATGAAAAATAAAATACGCTGTGGTTTTTTAAAACCCTTTCGTTCAGTTTATTTAACCATAGTCACCTGGGGAGGGGTTTATTGGGGAAAAATGGGGGTTAAAACTTATATTTAAAAGCAATAACATTTAAAGTGGAAAATTCACATTAAAAAAAAATTTTATGTTTGATATGTATCTATACAAAGGGTAGTGATTTCAGTGTTTCAATTATCTTACTTCTTCTCGGGGTACTTTTTGAAACATGTACCAGGATATAAGCCGGGGTTTTCCGGGTACATGTTACAAGTTGGTTTCCCCCCCTTTTCCCCGGGCCATAAAATTCCAACTCGAAACCTTCTCGGGGTTTTGGGCCCGTGTTTGGGGGATTTCCCTTCCCCCTAAAACTAATGGCAGCTCTGGGTCGTCGTGGGGGAACCCCCTTCCTTTGACTACCTCCCCGAGGCGACGACAATGCAACACGAAAATATGCAAGACGGAGACGACCAGACTGGGGGACGCCTCCCCCTCCCCATACGCTTGTGGCTGGTTCTGACCACAAGGCCTGTCCACCCCTTGTCCTCCGGTCACCTTACGCCCCCCCCTTCGCCCCTCGATTACCCAAGTTGCAAAAATAGAACTTTAAAGCAAAACCAATCAATCAAACAGTTCCCCCTGGGCTAAACAGTAACTATTCAACGCAACAGCACTACAAAAAAGCCACGAAAACCGATAATGGGGGCCCCAGATAGCCCTCGCCTAGGCATACAAAAACCCCCATTTTGCAAAAATACCCCCAACTCTTAGTCCAATGGGCACCAAATATTTTCCTTTGGTCCAAATTCTTTGTTTCCAAAATTTGGGAAAATATTCGCCCCGTTCCCGTTGATTTTACATGAAAGAGCTTTTTGTGCATGAGCGTTTTGCCACTTGAAAAAGTACAAAATCCCCGCATCTGTGAGCGATGGTATTCGATAGAAAAATAGATCTGATTTTGGGGAAACAGCAACTTCTTCTAGCTTGACCAAACGAAAAAATTCATAAAAATAATCTGAAGTAACTATTTTTTTGATTGCTAAACCATTTATTTCCAAATAAAAAGTACTTTCTTTACCAGCAATACATCGTTATAGTTTGGGCCCTACTAACCAGCACAGTGTTTTTTGAAGAAATCTTTTTGTTTTTTTTTCCTCTTAGTTTTTTTTTTTGAACAGCTGAAAATTTTGTCCATTGAAGAAGGCTTTTCGTTATTACCTCACCTGTTGTTGATGACAATAAAAATTTTGAAAACTTATGTTAGTATCACTGTTCTTTAGAAATTTGTATTATTTTTTAAAACCTGAATAGAAAATCGCGATTTAGTTATGGTAAATAATAAGAATTCAAAATCCTCTTATTTTGGGTACGATACACAAAGTGGATTTTTTGCCATCACTGTACGTACCCCCTCTGGGCCTTTCAAATTTTTTTGGTTGTTTTGTTTTTTTTTTCCCTGTTGGGGGTTTTGACGGTGTATTTACAAAACCCCGGGATATAATACCATTTTTTCCGTTCTCACTAAATTATGATCTGCCTTTGAGGGGTTTAACTAAACATTTGTGAAAAGTCCTCTCGGTTTTTGATTAATGATTGTACAAAATTTTCACGCCCTGACGGTGAAATCGTGTACGATGGGGTGCAGACCCTTACAATTGGCACTCTTGAAACATTTTCCGAAACGAAGACGAGACTCGTGGGGGGAAAGATTTTATAGCTTGAATTACTGAGAAGCTATTGGAAAAATTTTGTTTTTTTTATTGTATAGTCTCGGGGCAAGGGTTTTCTTGGGGCTTCTGTTAGAGTTCCCTTGAATGTTAGACCCAAAGCCCAAAGGGCTTTTTTAAGGCCTTAAAACGGACCCCCGAATGTGGGCAAAAAATACTCGTTTCGCAACGGGTTTTCACCCCGAAGCGGGAAGACCGTCGTACTCTTGGCTTCCTGAGTTTTAAACACTAGAGCATAAATAATGGTGTTGTTAGTACGTGACAACACCCTCAGCTGTGAAATTATAACAAGGTTTACTCATTCCACATTTTTCAAATAATTAGCTCTTGACTTTCTAAACGTAAGCCTTTATTTCTGCCTGGTGAATGCTTACTACCCCCCTCCTTTTCCATGTTTTGAAACCCACATCCATTTTCGGGGGTTTAAAGAATTTGTAAAAAATCAACATCATGGAAAGGGTATTTAATTTTAATTTATTGGGGTTTTTATAATTCAATCATAATTACATTCATTTTGGTGCACTAGGCACCGAATATTGAAAATTCTAAGGACATAAAAAAGGTATTTTAAATAGAACTAGGATAAAAAACAAATTTGACTATTTCCCCCCAAAAATCAAAACCCCCCAAAAAAAATTTTTTCAAATGGGTGGTTAAGTTCAGATAAAAACATTTTACAAAAGAGAAGAGGTAATAACAGGTAATAAAATGCAATATTGAAACTTGTCATAGGACTAAGAGATATAAATATGGCAATGTATATACATAAATTAGTTTAAATCTTCATGATTAATAAATACGTCACTTTTTAAAGTTACCAGGAGGCTTATATTAGTCGTCAGCGATCTGTTGGGGCTTTTTACCGTCAGACGCCCGGAATTGGGCCCCAAAAGATCATCTTGCCCCTTAAAAAAATCTATTGAAAAAAACGGCATTTTATAGAAAAATTCCTCGAAAAGATATCACTCGTCAACTGGCTGGTTTGGGCCCTTTCCCCCTATTTCCCCCCCACCTCCCCCCCAAAAAAGGTTTTAAAAATGTTTGTCTCGAATACTTACGAATTTTGGGGATTTAATCGGATTTGTGCAATAATATGTAGTCATGATGTTTATGCACATTTTGGGTCATTGAGCCCTGCAACTACCACTTTTTTATATTTTGGGAATATCTAGATCGATGAATAAATCAGGAAGACAAAATGTTGGTCCTAAATGGACCTGTGAACTCACAAAACATCCTGTTTCATTGGGCGGACAATCAAGGCTTATAAGGCATCTTCGAGCCTTGACCGTTTTACCCTTTGGCCATAGTTTGTTAAAGTTGTGGGCCCAAAAATTTTTGTAAAAAACCAACATTCTCTGGGGGCACCATAAGAATTGCACGCTTTTGGGTGGCTCCAACCACACACAGATACTTTCCTCTTTTCCCTTTTTCTAGCTTTGCAAAACAGTGGATGTTGTCCAGTTGTTTGCGTGCTAGAGGCGCCAGGGGAAGTCTAAGTGGCAAAATATTGCCGGCCGCTGTATCGTTGTAGCCCAATGTCTCGATTATTTCAACCATAAAGTCAAATCGAGGCATAGGACGATCGGTGTTATGATTGTAGGCGTTCAGCAGGCTCATGTCGAGAAGGTTTTGGTATATTTTAATCCAATTTCTACGAGTAGCATGGTTTGCTAAAACTTGTCAAATTTTTTGATCTTAAACGTCGACACCTACCATTTTGTTATTGTAAGTGTGAATAACGAGTGGCTTCACAATTTCTATGCCATTTCTGACTCGAGCAACAGAGTTTTTTGCGTGGCTCTGGGTGGAGATGAGGTCCATCCTGAACCATCCTGAAACGTGAACATGGGAACAAGATTTTTATACAAACTTATAGGAGAATTTTTTGCTATATTTGGTAAAGGATACATAGAAACCAAAAATCCACTTTATTCTACCATTTTACGCGTATTTTCCCCCAAATTCTATCATGATGCTACTTACCGGAGGGCCTTAGGACATTGGGTTATAGGGGGGCTCGGTCAAGGTCAGGTCGCCTCCGCATCGGAATAATTCATTTTTGCCGGTGAATTCTGACTCCATTCTCTGATTGGGGTTTGGGGCTAAACACTTTTCTACCATCACAGATTCATCACTGATGTTTCGGTTTCTTAGGGGCAAGGGTGGTATCCAGTAAGGATGGGTTTTTTTTGGGGTTTTTTCCCTAGTAGGGTTTTTATTGGGGTTTCTAACCATCAGGTTTATCTGAAAATCCAAAATTTAAAATTTACAAAAACTGGGTAAAAAATTTCTTTAAACATCTACCTACTTTAGGTTATTGTCTATGCAATTAATTTATCAAAACATAATCAAATTTAAAGGGGGCTAGGCCATTTTTAAAGGGCTGTAAAAAAAAATTTGAAAAAAATGAAAATTTTAAACTTTTATTATTTAAAAAGTTAAACATTGTTATCCTACTTTTTTGACATTTTAGTATAGAATTTTTAAAAGGGATTAAAATTTGGGGGTTTTTTTCTTTTTTAACAAAAAGGGAAACTCATTACAATCAAAAAATTGGACCCGATTGTGATTTTTATAAAAAATTAACCCAATCCAATAGATTGGCTGAAAAAATTAAACAGGGCACCCTAGGTTTCTTTCATGGCAAAAACCCCCTTTTTTAAAATTGACAAAAAAATTGATAAAACAGCCTTCAATACAAAAAGGTACCACTCCCAAAAACCTAAAAGCCTATTTTTAAACTGAAATCCTCTATAAAAAACAAAGATTTCAAAAAATTTTCAACGGGTGGGGTTTAAGGCCGTTTGGTCCCCTATATTTTCGAAAAGGTGGTAGTGGGTTGGGTTTTCCCCTTTTGTTCTTTTGTTTTACCCAATAATTTTTATTTGTTCCTAAATACAGCATTGCTTTTCCTTTTCTTATAAGAGGGACATGGATTAGCCAAAGGATAATTAACTAAGCAATACCATCAATCATAACTTTATTATTAATTTTATTTTTTAATGGAACCAAAATTGCCAATAAATTGGCAAAATAACCCTTTTCAATTTTTAAAATTTTAACCAAAAAGGGGAAAATCTTTGAAACTTCTTTTGGCATTTTCTAGCGCAATTCAATTGGAAGTTGCATTTTTGTTAAATTTTAACCCAAAAAAAAATTTCCTCGTTAATTCATCCCCTTTATTTGCACTTTTTTTTTTGGGGTTTTGGTACCCCAATGACGTGATTTGGGGCATTGTTTAAAAATGGGCCCTTTTTTAGCCACCAGTTGAGAGGAACACATGGGTGCCTTGTCATATATTTTATAGAGGGGCGCCGGTTGTCTGATGTGTATTTGTTGAATCCTTTTTTAAAGAATGCCCTTTTTTTTTTGGGGCCCCCCATACGAGGGGCGGGCCCCCTTTTTAAATTAAAAATAGCATTCATGTTTTGGAGTGTGAATGTCTGCAACCTTGCGACCGGGCGACATGTCCGCACAATAATTACGTTTCACTCCCAAATACAATATTTTATCGTGGTGCTCTATTATGTTTTTTTTTTAAAAACATCTGAATAGAAAGAAATTATTATTGTTATGAAGCCGATACAGCCTACAGGCTGCATTATGTGTTATGTATGTTACGTGCAGCATCGGTATGACCTCACCGCCCCGCACCTTTTAACTGCACATTATACTTACATTTCCTCGCTGAGCCCAAGTACGGACCAGTTCGGATCAATAATTCTACTATAGTTACACGTGCATGACCTAACTACACGTACACGTGTATGACTCACAGCTGGCAGCAGGAAGCAGACCAGACTTCAACTGCTGCCATGGCACTGTAACAGTCCAGCTGAAAAACAGTCGACTGCTAGTGTGTCAATAGCCCGCTGAGCCACCAGAGGCATCAGCAGCACACACACAACTCCCCCTGTCCAGCTCATATCAACTCAGCCAACATGAGAACAGACTCCTGGCCAGCATTAGCCTTCAAAAGTAAAGACCCTAGCTGCCCGCACCTTCTGACCGCTGCTGCTCGTCTGTCACGTCTGTGGGCTTACCCAGGGATGCAACCAGCTTGCGACCCAGTAGTTCTCTGTAGTGTCCGCCTAAGAGGACCATTTTCTTCAAGTCCCAAGACACAGACCGACACCAGATTAGCCTTCGAGTGTCGAACTTTGAGGGGGGGGAAGGTGTACGGGGCTAAACACACAGGGGTGAGCTCCCCCGTGCATCATCCCTAGGTTTAGGACCTGGTTGGCTTTTTATAAGCTCTCGTCATTCACCATTGTGCATTAGGGGCAATGGTGGTTGTTAATGGTCTGGGGGATAAGCGTTAGCCCTGTCAGGGGTTATAGCAGGGTACTCCAACCTGCCCTAATCCACTTCCGCTTGCCCCTCCCTTGTTTTATTTTATTAGATTGCGACGGCTTATGCTATATACCAACTTATTTTAAATAATTTATTGCTGACAAGCAAGCCATTTATTTTATTCCTGACTATTCAAACTTTTTATTATTATGACACCTTTGATTTTAAGTTTGACACCCCTTCGGGGAAACATCTACTTTACCATATTTCTAACTTGCCTGCGACTAAACAATGGCTCAACAGGAGAACAAAATGACCAGGGTGCTTAAAGCCCGCTAGTAGTAAAAAGCTGACAAGACAGAGATGCAATTCTCTCGTAACTCCACGTGGTCACAAGTTAAAGACTTCTTATAAAAAACACGGAGAAAACCACCTGCTGTTGACTCCAAGAAGCGTCAAGCGAGAAAAGTAGAATCAAATATTCCTGTTGCTAAAACAAGTTTAGTGCACTTGATAGTCTCCAACCCATTCAATGAAAACCAGGGCCAGGCCCGGGCACGACGACATCACATAGAGGTGGATAACAATGGTGAAGACTCCAAACACGTCTGTAAGAAGCGCCACTTCCTCCGACATCATTATCCGCGACATTACAAGATTTTAAATAAGATTTGCCATGCAATTCAACTTGACTGTGAATACCAACACTTTCCAAGCGCGTGGTCACGCACAAGCTAACCACTCTACAGCTCATGACTTCCGTACAGCCACGGCAATCTTAAAAAATAATAGCATTGAATATCACAGCCTTCACCCCTTTGGGGAAAGGGCTTCGAAATGGGTCATAGAGGCTTGACATCAACCAACAGTGATACATTAAACAGACCTAGACCGGTATTAAATTGAACATGAATCAATAACCCAGATGAAGAGCCAGCGGGCCAGAAACCCCTGTGTGCCTCCTATTCATAGTAAGGCGTCCAACGGAGAACAGCCAAATCTCCCAGATCAAACGCCTATGTATGTCATAGTAACATCGGGGGGGGGAAAAAATTCAGAACACACTGGGCCCTCCCATGCTACAACTGCCAAAAATTCGGCATGTTGCCAGACATTGTGAGAGGAGAGCTAAATGTGGTAAAATGCGGGGACGATCACTCAACACAGATTGCGTAAAGAAAAGGATACAACCCCTTCTGCGCGAACTGTTAAGGAGCCACTACGTCAAACTGGCGTCGGCTGCCAGTCGTACATAGCTGCCAGAGATCGTATGAACGTCCAGCAAGCAAACAAAAATATCAAGCCCAACCTAAACAAAATACAGGATTCCCCCTGCTCCATTTGCATGCTTGGCAGAGTAAGGCAACAACACGCCCCCCAATCAAAGTC
The DNA here is from genome assembly GCA_024449915.1 of Sweltsa coloradensis. Taxonomy (NCBI): domain Eukaryota; kingdom Metazoa; phylum Arthropoda; class Insecta; order Plecoptera; family Chloroperlidae; genus Sweltsa; species Sweltsa coloradensis. The sequence continues at coordinate 10,895 of JAMZAV010004887.1, forward strand.
TGTTGAGGACTTCCCTACTTTACAAAGGACTAAAGGCAACTGTCCCCCCCCCCCCCCCCGCACCCACCCCTCGTCCCACTTTGGTACCCAGTTCTCCAACAATAACAGTCGGCAAGACCGAGAGCTCAAAGTGACATGCTACTTCCTATATGATTGCCAAGCAAGCCGACAGTGACTGACTCTTGCACTGACATAGACACTGGAAACAGTTAAAGTGTAAACATGACTAAAAACAACCGACATTGAAGCAAAAGTGCACATGCCCCCACCCAAAGCTGACCCCTCAAAGAATCATCAAGTCACCCCCAAGGAAAGTATGGACAACCTAGACCTTAAAACGTAGTCGATTGGCTGAGGCTGTTACTTGATGACTGAACCTGCAAAAACGCAGAAGATAGGTTAAACACAAATCAATTTCCAGGCTATGCCCCTATTTTTAGTAAGTTTATGCGTTCCCAACATGGCAGCAAGCCATAATCCGAAACACAAGCCACATTATCAGATGCAGGCATGGAATGCCCTCTATTAACGTGAAAAAGATGATTCGTAAATTCTTATCCGATATGACATTCATGTACCCCTCTTGGAGCGCAACCTTTTTATAAACGACGAATTTAAAGTACAAAACTTTAAAATATACAGAAATGACGAGTAGGACCAGGCTGTGGTACCGCTATCTTAAGTGAGAAACGACAGAGTTCATCATTCCTACGACACCTCCCCGACCTGGTTTCCATAGATGCAACCATTGTACAGGTCCAGCTCAGGATGAGCTTATAAAATTGGTTCTATCTATAAACCCCTCCAAAACTGTCCTGAACAGTGTGACATTGATAAGCTTTGCGGAGCAACCCAGACCACCATAATAACTGAGCCTTAAATTGTACAAGCCCCGGTCCTGGAACTCCAGGCTTAGCCAACATAGGATTGGCGAACCCTATACGCGACATTGATTAAGCAGAGCCATTCAAGTCCTCGGCCTGAACCCCAACCCACTACCAGATTCTGGTACACGCCCAGACGTTCCTTGATATAGTTTCTGGCAGCTAATCTAATTAAATTCAATTGACGTAGCGGCCAGGCAAGAGCTTGCTCCGACCATAAATCCTATAATCGTCAACTATGGGAACTCGCGATTTCAGAACCTTTACTACTAAAAATAAACCACGACACACAGACTGGTCTTTGTCGGCTACATGCAGCGAAACAACACTTCAAACGCTAACCCAGCCCTTGGCCTCTAAAGAGATATTGAAAAACTGCGTAGTAAACTATCCAGAATCCATCACTGCTGCCCTTTGGCCAGCCACATCCCCCACCCCCTCCCAAAACGGGAGTAATCCATTTTTAATTACCAACACGATATCAGGTCATCCAAAATAAAAATAGGATTCGCCAACTCTGGCAGAGGTTGAGATCCCCTAATATTAAAACACTTTTAAACACCCTGCAGTCTGACATCAAAACCATGATCTCTGAGCACAGAAAGCTTGGGTTTTTGTTTCATCGTGTTCCTTGTGTTGTGTAGGTATTGGCTAATATTCAACTGTTGCACCTTCTCGTGGTTTGGCCGTGATTAGGGGAGTTTACTTCTGAAACTAAGCGAGCTCTGGGTCGTCGTCGGGGAACTTTCCCCTTTCCCTTTTGATTACGCTCCCCGACGGCGACGACAAATGACAACACGGACGGATGTTGACACAGGATTGGCGACGACCCACGACGTGGGGTGAAACCACTGCCCTCCCCATAGGCTTGTGGCTGGTTCTGACCAGCACAAGCTGTCCCACCCCTGTCCCCCCGTGTCACCCCTTCCGTGTTTCCCCTTTTCGTCTCGATTAGCCAAGTTGCATAAATATGAGACGTTAATCAATATCTAATCAATAATTATTTTTTTTTTAAATTTTTTTGGCAATCAAATTCCAACTCGCAACCTTCTCCTTCAAATTCCAACTCGACACCTTCTCGCGGTTTGGCCCGTGAATAGGGGAGTTTCACTCATTAGTGGTTTAGGCAATTACGACCCCAACCAGGCCTATAAGTACAAAAGGCCTAAAATTGCCCTTTCCTCACTAGATCAGTGTAATGCCCGGGCCTAGGTAGAATATAGTGGACTGTAAGTTGTAGAAATGAATCAAACCAAAACTTACCCAGAATTGTTGTGTGGGCTTGAGAACGTGGCCGTAGTGGGCCGGGGGGGGCCTGGGGCCCAAAGTGGGCTAAAGTTGGGAGTGCCCACCGCAGGAGATAGAAAAAGGATTAAAGAACTCGAGTTACAGAAGAATGGAGAAGAGTAAATGACTGCGCAAGAAGTTGAGCCGACGCACAGACGAGAACAACTCGAAGAACAGGCGTAGAAGAGAGCCTAGGACGAGAACAAACAAGGCTTGTAGCCTGGAGCGTTTTACACTTTAAACTTGAAGGGAAATCATGAAGACCTGACCTGAAATGAACATAACTGTTCACTGTTTGCACTGAGAAAACGGTAGAGACTGATAGGTTTGAGTTGGCTCTCTAAACAGGCCGAGAGACGACCTGTGTCCTACGAAGTAGGAGCCAACGACCCGACAGACTGACGCAAGTCAGGCAAGACTCCAGATAACGAAAACGGTTACGTCGGGGAAAGAGGGAATCACAGGGTGAACAACAAGACAGAATAGATGCATAGACCATGAAGCGGAAAATCAAACTAGACTAACTACTGAGAACACGGGCGCCTTACAATGCATAATGTGAACTCCAAGAAGACTGATAGGCATTGCCTATTTTACGTTATGAATTATCCTTTTCAATCCTCATTCACTTCCAAACGTTTATATGTCTTAATATAAGTGACCAATGACCTTGCCATTATAGTCATGACTCCTTTGTATCAAAAACCATTGACACGCACTATGTCGACAATCCCTTTTTTCATCCCACAAAGTAAGACCGAATAAAACTGAACATACTTACATCAATGAATCTTAATAAAGAGTCTTAGCTCGTAGTGGGCACAAGACGTAATACCAGGGCTATTTAGTCAATAGATAAGTTTTCGAGGCTCCATGAAACTAATGGTGAGCTCTGGTCGTCGTCGAAACCCCTTTTCCTTGACTACCTCCCCGACGGCGACGACAAAGACAACATGGACAGATGATGACACAGAAGGATGACGACCACGACGTGGGGGAACCCCTGCCCTCCCCATATGCTTGTGGCTGGCTCTGACCAGCACAGGCCTGTCCACCTCTATCCCCCCCGCGTCATCTCTTACGTCCCTCCCTTCGTCTCGATTAGCCAAGTTGCATAAATGACGGTAAGCAATATCCAATCAATCATCGTTGTTTGGCCCGTGATTAGGGGAGATTTTGCTCCCTGAAACTAATTGCGAGCTCTGGGTCGTCATGGGGAAAAGTCCAACTCGCAACCTTCTCGTGGTTTGGCCCGTAATTAGGGGAGTCTCACTCCCTGAAACTAGCGGCGAGCTCTGGATCGTCGTCGGGGAACTTTCCCCTTCCCTTTCACTACCTCCCCGACGGCGACGACAATGACAACACGGACGGATAATGACACAGACGAAGAACGACCACGACGTGGGGGTTCCTCTGCCCTCCCCATACGCTTGTGGCTGGTTCTGACCTGCACAGGCCTGTCCACCCCTTGCCCCCCCCCGCGTCACCTATTACGTTCTTTCCCCCTGGAAAGTAAGTAAAAACATGGTGTTAACTCAACCTTATAGAAATGATTTTATATCTTGGAGGCGCGAATATCTAGCTGTTAAAGCGCCTAAACTACTAATCTAATGCTAATACTTTCCCCTTCCCTTTGACAACCTCCGACGGCGAAACGACATAAACAACACGGACGGATATAAACAACAGACTTGAGACGACCACGTCGTTAGGGAACCTCTGCCTCCCCATAAGCGGATACGCTTGTGGGCTGGTTCTGATCTTACAGGCCTGTCACCTCTTGTCCCCCTGCTCCTCCCTTACGCCCCTCCTCGTCCGATTAAGCCAGGGAACCCCTGCCCTCCCCCATAGACGCTGTGTGGCTTGGTTCTGACCAGCACAGGCTTGTCCACCCCTTGTCCCCCCGCGTCGCCTTTTACGTTCCTCCCTTCGTCTCGATTAGCCAAGTTGCATAAATATGAGACGCTAAGCAATATCCAATCAATCAAATTCACTAATTTTTTACAAACACAAAACACAAAACCAACTTCTTGTGTTAGCTCTCCTGGTCATTGTTTGTACGCCGAGGAATGCCATATACTGATATAATATCAGTGCCATCCCTCTGTAGCCATGATGTTTTCACTTAGTTTAGGAATTTCTCTAACAAAGCAAAAACAAAATTTGTAGCGCATACTGCACGATAGAATTGTGCCCTACTTGGATTCGGTTGGGCGGTAGAAGAGCAAATTCCATGCTCATACATACTTGTTTCGCACCTTCCAGCAAATCTCTTAATTGCACTGTCAGACCAAGAGTAGGGCTTTTTCTGCACAGTGCCTGCATAAAACATACACATTATAGCTGTAGCCCAAGAAAATAACGCCATTTAGACCCACTATAGTGCATTTGACGGTACAGGCATGAAAATTAGTAAAACGGTTCTTTATTACTGTCGTATTGAAAACTGATATGGATGAACCGATGAATCGACCCCATTTTCTCACTGGAGGTCAACATTTAAAAATCATTGAAAAAGACATATTTGCAAGATACATATTTTCTTTCATTATTTTGGCCATATTGCATGACCAACTATATTATTTAAGGGGAAAAATCAAATTGTAAAACAAATAACTATTCAGGTCAGTGAAGGTCAAAATAGGTCAAATTAAACTGCATTGCAGTGCATTCCTTTTGTCATCCAATCAGAACGACTCTCGTGAAGTGCGTTGCAGCGCTGCAAAGTTTGGTCCGAGCTCAACTTTTGCAGTGCTGCAAAAAAAAAATCCATGAAGCATGTTGACTTGCTATTCATTATGATGACGTTGGCAACGTTTTTCTGATTATGATTATGATTATGATTTGGTAATTTGGCATTTTATACATATGACAACTTTAGCATGTATACCTTTTCCCGATTTGACTGTCTACAAATATATCGACCTTGCAATTCTTTTCTGACAACGATTTTAAAACACATTTACCTTATTAACCGTATTTTACATTCATACATAGTTAACGAATTATCCTTGGAGGCTCGAAAAATCTTTGCCGTTGAAGCGCCCTAAAACTACTAATACTAATACTAATACTGCACGCCAACCATAACCTCTAAACAGTGTTAATTGTGAAACATATCCCAACTGCTTTGCTTTTATGTTGTATTCTCTTACTCATAATTTAAAAAACCTTTCCAAGTGAAATAAACACAACAGGTCGTCAATGTCATGAATGTTACAATAAGTGGAAATCACGTCCCTGCGATCACCTACAATTTTCACTGCATTGTCGCAGCGGTCCTGCACTGATTGGCGGGAAATTCCGCTTGCAATGGTCGTGGTACTGCGCCTTCACAGTACATGCGGCACTGAACAGCAGCCTCGCCTCGCAGTCGGGCTGACTGTTCTTGTCGCAGGGCGGACGTGTTTTGTCTGCGCTCTTCGCTTCTTACCGTTTAGGCCACCACAGTACAAGTAGCTATAGCTCCTGTTGCTGCTGAATGTGTTGTTTTGTATTGTACAATTCTTGACGAATGTCCCTCTCATCGTTTGATTTGCTTTTACGTCGTGATCAGAGGCTTTTTTTTTTTGTGTGTTTTTTTTTTTGTTCCCCCGGTCTTGGAATCTCAGTCCGAAATGAAAACCGTATACCATGATCACTCTATTGCACTTCTGTCATAAAGTATTTTTCACCTGCAGTCTATCTGCTGTTTCTTGTTCGCAAACGATGTTTTTTCTATCCGCTCTTCGGGGGGGGGGTCTGTTCTTTGCTGTGCTCCACAATACAAGGAGTCAGCTCTGTTAATGCTCAATAAGTTTTTGAGCAAGTCTTGGCTTTTTGTCCTCGAATCGTCTGTTTAATGTGTGTTACCCTCAGGAGGTCGTCTGTTCTGTCCAGATGGAACGGATTGTTCACTCTTTGCTCTGCACTGCTTGTCAGGGAAGTGTTCGTTATCTCAGTGCTGTGCTCTATACAGACCGAGGGGTTGATGCTAGAAACGTGCAAGGTTCTGTTCTGTGTGGGTTAACATTGAGCTTTCCAATGTCGTTGTATCTTAATCTCTTGGTCTCGAAACAAAAGTGTGGGACATGAAATGCGACGTGTTACAGAAGCTTCATCTATAGTAACAGTAAAATCCATGCTTAAGGGCATAATCTGTGAATATGTTGTATCGTCACTATGAAGACCTTGTTACACTATGTACTATATTACACTACTCCATAAATTCTTCCGCAGAGCTCAAAGCTACTGTTCAATGCGATTTTTGGAAGGCTTCCATGCACGTGTATGTACACAAGCATAAAAAAAAAAAAAAATGTTGCTGTTAACTGGCGCAAACAACACTATTTAAGTCAGTACCTTACGCAAGTAGAGCGATGCATATTTCTCGATTTTGGATAGTCTGAAAACACTCCGTTGGTCCCCATCATTGTCGTCGTTATATACTCCATGGGTCCCTTCAATTATCAACGACACCATCACATTCCTTTTGTTTAGAAAAAATTGTTTCGAGCCTGTGTTTTGCTTATGTGACAGCTCGCCGCAAATTGGTGCGTGATTTTGAATTGTTTTTTTTTGTTTTTTTGTTAGCAAGTTGAATTCTTGTATTTTATGTAAACAAGCAGCTGGGTCCAAAAGCCATTATTCTTAGTCTAGCCACTCTCAACTCACAATGCATTGTTCACATGCAAATGCTCGTACTTATTATCAAAGAACGTTTAACTAGCACTTTGCTTTCTAATCGTAAGGGTTGAATCCTCCACGGTATCTAGCAACCTTTGTCGGTGAATCGGGTGGTCGTATCGTCCAGGGTAGTTGTGAGTGGAACAAGGAGAAGGGTGGAGGGTCCACTACGGTGGTCGTGTCACACCACAAACGATAAGGGAACGAGCGTATCGATGCAGTCGGTGATCAAAGTATCAGCCAATAATTTCACCTCTGCGCACCTTTCGCACAGGCGCATCATAAAGGCTCTTGAAGTATCTGAACCAAACGGGACGGTGTCGTTAATCATGTTTACTCCAGGAAGAAATGCATGTTGGCAGAAAACGAAACAAGCCAAACATTATGCACCAATCTCCAATACATCTATTTATAAAATGCTAAATTATTAACATTAAAAAATTATGTATTTCATACATTAATAAATTTGAAAAGTCCATCTGACGGGGTTCTAGCCTGAATCGAGATTAAATATTAACATATTACAATTCCATTCTAGTTCCTGATTTATCCAATCGAAAAGTAATTTTTTACATTAAAATTTGCGAACGTTTGCGTCCACAGTGCGATGTTTCCAATATTATTTATTACTGCAAGGTATTTGGGTAACCCTGTGTAAAACTTTACTTTGTGGAATAAATCCACCGCCATCTAGAGGACCTTGACTCTCTGGGAAAACTATTTACACTCTTTGTACAATAATAGACTGCTTCCTCGAAGTATTTTTGATTACGTTCTCGGTGCGTTGGCATTAGAAACTCGCGCTTCTTTCGTTGCCATGTCAACGTTACTTTTGTTATAATGTAATTCCATCTACCTACTTATCGTCAAATAAAATTACATATTCGTGACCGACGACATGCTAAATGGATTTGTTATCTCAGATTTTGTCGCCGTTTAGTTTGAAAAAAAACTTTCGTTAACTTATGTCAACTTTTACTATTTAAAAGATTTTGCCCACAAAACGAATGGGCATTCATCGAGAACAAAGCTTGCGATGGTCAAAATTTCAAAAGCGGGGATCCGATCCTCCGTTCGAACTTTGAGTGGACATACAAACAAAAAAAAACAAAAAACAAACCAAACGAGTGACAATTTCCGGCAGAGTCAAATGGAAACGCTCGATTCGCTCGCTTAATAACAAACCAATAAGTTTAGTAACAGTTTGGTCAAAACCTTTGACGCTTGCGGAGAATAATGTTAAAACAAGTTCTGTGCTATTACAAAAACAGTCTAGGACAAAGATGCTAAACATAAATTTCCTACATTAAAATCAAAATTTATCATGGAAACCTCCTAGGGACAATTTGGATGCACTTTTCAGGTGTCTAACTAGCAGTCGATGGAATCCTTTGTTCATAAAGTTTATGGTTCCCGTTCCCTTTCTATGCTACGACGTTTCTGTTCCTGACGATTTATAAACTTAAGTTAGAACAGAGCTTGACCTTTTAAATGTATTGTGTTTGTCTGTCTTTTTAACAGTTTTTGTCATGTGTAGCCTGTGGGTAGGGCTATAGCAAACCCAAATCTGATGAGAGAAGTGCGTCCTCTTAAAATATGCATGACCTACAAATGATCGTTATTTGAAAACCAACTATTTGACACTTTTGCGAAAATGAGTTGGTAGTCATTTTTATTCAGAAATGAGAGGCCTTATCGAGTAGTGGAGAACACAAATATTTCCCAACTCCCTGTAGACGTATATTTTTACGGGTCTGTTGAATTCTTGCTAGTTTCCGTGAAACCGAAGATGTCAGTGAACTTGTTTGATTTCTCATTAACATATTTTATTTTAAATTGACATTTAAGTTTTTTTTCAACCATCTCAAATTTTTACTTGGGACACAAAATAACTTTAATTTCAAAGAAATGAATATGTTTTTACAAGTTTAAGAACCACAACAACCAATCAAAACTTACATACAATACATGCCTACTTATTTTACTAAAACCTCTCCCTCTTTAATTGAGAAACCAAATATTTACAAACTAGTTCCTCCCTGTAATTAGCAATTTAACTCATAATTTATCATTACAATAAAAATCATTGTAACTTTCAGTATTCCGCATAGATCTATACTAGCAAATAAAAAACGGCATGTTGAAAGTCAGGGTAGTAAATACAGTTTTTTGTGAAACCTACAATTTGTCATATTCGGTTTCTCAAATAACCGAGTTCAAATAACAAAATAAGTCATTATCTCAGCTTACTAGTTAACCTACCTCATATTTTTGAAAAGCAAGGCTTTTTCTTGTTTTAGCAAATAGGCATAGCCATTACAACGCCCGGGAGCTGGGTCCGAAGGTGGTAGTTTGAGTGGCTATCACACGTCCTTTTCCTCAATGAAAACATCTCATCGATTCGTAGTGATTTATTGTATGTCTACTAAAACAATCTTTGGAATTTGGCACTAAAAAATTTGCACCATAGCCTGCCCGGGACTTATCGTCATTGACTGTTCGCCCTCTCTTCAATGTCGAAGTTCATGAGCGACTTAAAGTGGGATTTCATATGCTTTTCCTGAAACAAAAGTAATTTGAACAATTTTTGATTACAAGTGTCGGCTTATATATTTTACAATACACTATACAGTCTTAGAATTTTAGTATAGGCCTTGTAGTTTATCCCCCCCCCCCCCTAATCCCATTCCAAAATAGATTATTTATATTTTCCTATAAATGGTGGGACTAATGAAATTATTACTGGACGATTATGAACATATTTTGTGTGGGCCCCCGCATCACGAACACAAGGGTATCTTTGGATTAACATTTAACAATTATTTATAACTAACATTTTTTATGTAGGCCCTATGTTATAATGTAGAAAGTGACAAAATAATTGCGTTACCCCTGGTAATTGAGGCAGGATGTATAACCTGCCACATGAGCATTTTAAACAACCCATTACTTTGTTCCACACACTTTTCTGTCCAATACTCCCCCCCCCCCCCCTAACCACACATCCTATGTGAATATTTTTTCTGGTACAGATAAGAACAAGGTCAAATCAGTCAGTAAGTGACTGATTTCTGCAGTATCTATGATGTTGTGTGAAAGCAGCCAATGTGAACCCATAGACTTATAAAAGTGTTCATTTTATTGATGGTCAGTAACACTGATCATATGCATTAAATATTTGGCCTGCAGGACCGCAGATATTACCGGGTACTTTGTCTTGTAAGTTTATAAGTGGTAATGGTTCAACCGAGAATATTTTATTATTCATGAATGGTAGTGGCCTACAACTAAAATATTAATTATATTGATAGTTACTAACTGATAAAAGAGGAAAAATATTTGCCTACTTTTTTTGTATTGTAAAGCTTTCCAGTGGATACCTCATGAGTAGGCCTACTACTGTTGTAATGTTATGATAATTATCTTACCTGTTGTCAAGTAGGGAACTTGCGGATCGCACTTCCCGCGCAGTGTTCTTCTCAGTTATAAGCGTGCGTTGCAGGGCATACGTATCTTTCATGAGGCCATCTACTCGAAGGCTCATCCTGTGGGAGATCTCGTAGCCCGAGTAGATGGAGTCCGCGCTTCCTCCTTGATTCAACTGTCCTGCCCTCTGGCACTTGTCGGTTGAGAGTTTGTGATGCCCGCACAATCTCTTTCTTTGAAGGCCTTCCTTTTTTGTCCGTTGTCAGGAGAGTACACTTTTGTCCGTTTGATATTTTTCAATCCTGACTTCTAGTTTGTTTAGTAATTGCTAATGCCCTTACTTGTGTATCATCAAGTGACTTTGCGGGTCGGCGAAGTCAAGGCCCAGGTTTCCGCAATTTTTTTGGAATTCGTGCCAGCGCCGCCCGCAGGTGTATATTTGAGCAGAATGTGGTGCACCTCATCACATATGAAGGCGCAACAAGTCCTCGCCGGGCAGCGGGTCGCATGCTTCTTTTCTTTTAGTTACTCTTAATTTCATTGAGATTTCTGCTCCGGGCTTTTAAAATAATCCAAGGAGTTTCTCGGTAGTCTCCCGTCCGTTGGATGGTGGGGTGGCGGCGTTTGACATTCCTCCAAATCTAATGCGAAGTGGAAATCATCAGCAATGCTAGCTATGTTTTCGTTGGTACTTAACCTAGCAATTAATGACATCGTACAATAGAGTGAGTCGAAAAAATTCAATTTTTTTTTCAAGTCGTACTACCGCGGAAAAGTTGCGAATTGGGGAGACTAAAAGGTAAAAAAAAAATCGGTTTATTTATATCTTCCGGTCAAGTTTTCCAAAATTTGGGAAAATTCACATTTTAACGATATTTTTGAATTTTTTTAAAATAACCTCTTCCCGAATATAGGATAATAGCTCAAATTCTTATGTATTAGAACCACAGAAAATAATGTCTAAATATTATTGGATGAGCGAAGCGAAGACTTCTATTTCACTGACCCCTCAAAAAATTTAGCTCCAATGTTTTTGTTTGTTTGTTTGTTTTTCTGTCTGTTTGTTCGCTCTCTACCGGGCAAACGGCTTATGCGATCTTGATGAAAATTGGAGGGGACCTTCGAAATCTCTGAACTTAGACTTGCCACGTTTTTTAATACAATATTTCTCATGAATATCGTACTTTTATGATTTTTCCCGATTTTTAGTGCGGTATTTTCGTGACATTTGGGCCTAATCTGACCAAACGAGTGGGGCTAGAACGTTCATATTTCACATGGGCATTAAAGGGGTATTTAACCGCTAAACTCAAAAAATATATTTCATTCAGGCTAACTAGTAATGAATTTAGCAACTAACAGAAAAATTATTGGGGCTACCATGACCTCCCAAAAAATTGTCAAACATGACATTTTTCGAGCTAGGTCCCATCGGCAAAAATCTCCCATAAGAAATAACATGGGGACGATCTTTATGCCCCGTGACCTTGGAGGATACCTCAGGATTACCTAGCTGTGGCTCAAGTTCCAATGGCTCTTCTTTTATCCAATACTCGCCAAGATCTCCTGACTGAGGGGCCAGTTACAATGGCTCTTATTTTCCTTTTTTTTAAGCACCGCTTACCTTGCACCATTGGGAGTTACGCCACTGCGGCCATGTCCATTGATCCCCTTCCTTGCCTTCTCATCACATTGTCTGCTCGGAAATGTATATTTTTAGGTATTCTACTTTTTTGCAGAGTGCCAGTTCCTTGGCACTTGGTTTCCGAGTGCATCAAGTGAAATGCACCATTTTACAGCTAGTACATAGTCAAAGTAAAATCCCTCAAAATGTGATATCTGCGACAATGTAGTGTCGTCACGATGAGCCTCACTACATATCTTCAACTATTACTCACAACCAATTAAATACACACCTTAAAGCACATGCACCACTGTCATCAACACGATTTGAAAAACGTCAATGCACCTTGCGTGCAGCTTCGATATGACCTCGCCGCCCCGCACCTTTTGACTACAACCTGCACGCTCACAGCAGAGAGCCTCGCCTCGCAGTCGGTCTGTTGTTCTTGTCCCAGGCGGACGTGTTTTGTCCGCGCTCTTCGCTCTGGTCTCATTGGGCCTCCTCAGTACACAGAGTTAGCTTCTGTTGCTACGTTCAAGTCTGCTGTGTCCTCGTTCTCATTCATCATTTTGTTTAATGTTTGTTACTTCAGGAGGTTGTCTGTTCTGTCCAGACTGGAAGGTTTAGTTCTCTCTTTATTCTGTCCTGCTTGTAGGAGCAGCACTCGTCATCTCAGTGGTGTGCTCCGTCTGTTCATGTTCAGTTAAGTTAATGATCAGAAAGTGCTAGGTTCTGTTCAATGTGAGATTAGAGCCTTGACACGATTGATGTGCTGTGCTTTATTATGGTCTTTGTTCTGCTCTTGTTCGGCTTGCACAGCACATGGCTTTTGCTTCTGTGTCAGCTGAATGTGTTCAGTTAGATGTCTGTTATCTTTAAGAAAATGTCCCGTCCAGACTGAAAGGTTTTGTTGCTACTCAGAAAAGCTCTTGTGATCTCAGTGCTGTTCATTTTCATTTCATTTTCATTTTATTGTCTTGTTTTATATACTATACACTAGCGTATAATATTACAATGTTCATTCATGACAAGACATGCAAGTTAATCAATATATTTTAAGCTAGCTAGGTATAAAACACATCTTTTCAAAAGACTAATACTTGTTTTCTGTTATAAAATAGAAAATACTACTACTTGTACAAATACAGGTTGGTTTAATCGGCCATGTTGATTATAACTGCATTGTCGCAGAATAACTTAAAGTACTCATAAGGAGTCATCTCCGGGGATGGTGGTAGGAAATACCCCAAGAAAGTTGACTCAACTGGCTCCAAGTCTTTATGACGCCAACGCAGATGTAGCGCTTTTGCTTCCCTGGGCTGCGGTTGTGCAATTATGCTGTGCAGAGATTTTGGCAACAGGTTGACCAAGAGATATAAAATGTTTCATGTTATGTGTATAGACAGTAGCCTTGACCGGTTCGAGATGGAATGAATTTATGAATTTTAGTTGTTCAGTTTGGGATAGTGAGTTTTTAAATCTAGTTGAATGAACTTTCCGGTCTTCTTCAGATTATGCTACTTATGCTGCTCCTCATGTGCGTATCCTAACGTTCGATAAGTGGCCTCACTAATTCGAACAACTCATCGAAATGTGCGTCATTCATACGTTAATAATTTTTTAAATCTTCGAGTGCAAAAGCTCTTAGCTCATTTACTAGAACCATATGTGAATGAAAATTACGGGTTTGCAACCATGTTTTGACCATATTTTACGTTACCATCTAAAAGTTCTTGTACTGAGCTCCTTGATTCTTGTTTGGTATGGCAACGCGATTAATGGGATGAAAACGATGTGGCGTTCATATACTCCCGGTTACAAGGTGTTTCTGGACACTTAATCCTACATCCTTGTGCAATGTGATGTTTCAGGTGCTTGTCGAGTGGACCTCGATATTCAAATCGCTTTTTGCATTTTTCCACTGTGCACGTAAGTGAGTCTGATACAACTTGAGGCGGCAATTAACCAACATCTTTGGAACCTGCACAAACACAGATTTAGAGCTACACATTGGATTTTCAGAACTACACAAAATGTTTCGTGCATACATCGAAGATGGTAAAGTTGTGAACTGAAAGCTTCCTTTTATAATAATGTACGGATATTTCACCATTTGGTGTTGTTAGAATTGCTTGTAGGTCATAGCAACACACAACTATACTATCATTTCCCAGACTATTTGCCTCCTCAACATCCTTCCTTTTTTTCCTCTCTAGCCAATTGTTGGCTGTTGATAATGGAAATCGTCCCACTCGCAGATTTCCCACTAGCTGAATTGTGTTTTTTTACATCTTCAGAATATGATGCGGAGTCTGTTGATGTACTTGGGACCTCCACCTTATGTATGCCGTCGTGGCAGTATTTCAGCTAACATTTGAAGTTTCTGCATAACATCGGCAAGTATTTACTGCTTGTCATTGTGTACTGTATTATGTGGTAACTCATTGATTAGAATTGAAGTAGGGCCTACAAGTTTAAAATTTATAATATTTAAAAAGAACAAACGTAGCGCAGATGCCTACTTTTTCACAACATTAGCCAGTTGCTCACACAATAGCTTTTTGCATCCAGCCGTTTGGTTTCCTACTTTGTGGCTATCCTTTACAAACTTCACAAATGCCCGTTTACAGATTTTTGCACGTTTACCAAATATATATGTACGAATGTATGGTAGTGCATGCTTTATTAAACTGTATTTAAGAAACTTATTAACCCAATATTTAATTCATTATTTAATTAATTATATAGTTTCGTATATTGGACAAGACTTTTGGTTGTAAGTGTATATTTAGTAACTTTGAATAAAAAAGGGCTGTATTATTTAGTTATTAAACAGTACGGTTAAATTTTTTTTAAAAAGAAAGAAAATGAAACAACTTTTTAGATTTAAAAAGTCTTTGGTTTCTTGGGGGCCGGACCTTGAGACGGAGCTCCGGAGCTGAAACAGTGCCATCGTGTTGAGTCTCTCTGCCTGTTGCGTCTGGAAAGAACCCTTTGAAATACTTTTGCCTTCTGGTCGTTTGGGTCCTATCAGAGTGGTTATTGTTGCGTCTATTTTTCTTAAACCACGTATTCACAGCTTCCCTAGGATTCCAATTTATTATATCAGGCATGTTAAAGTGAATATACAAGAATTTGTTTTCACTTGATAGATTAAGTGAAGACCGCAACGACGTCTTTAAGAGGTTGTTTGCACTAATGTTTCGTTCAACATCAGCTGAATGCAGTGTCGCAGGTAAAATACGTGCAAAAGAAATTAACACTTCCGAGTAAAGCACCTTAGAGGAAGGTGCAGCGAGATGTTCAACCATCTGTGCAAGGGATTTGGTTGCAAGGTCTCGTGCTTCACATAGCTCATCAAATTGCATGGACAAATTCAAGTTCATATCACTGCTTATACTCTTATGTACCTGTACATGTCAAGCACTTTGATATTTGATATTTGATATTTATTGGCTTAAAGGCGTGCTACATAGGGCTATGGAGCCCCTTTAATTGTAGCCAACCTCTATAATATACATACATAGTACATAGTATGGTTACATATGAAATATACAATTTGATATTATAAGTTATGCGTAAGAGTATACTAAATCTAATACAAATATTTACTCCATGCCAGTACTTAATTATATATTATATTCTTATACTAATAGTGATTCTAAAACCAGAATTATCAACATTATCACTTAACTGCTAAAACTAATGCAAATATTTACAGTGAAACAATGTTTATTATATACCGAAGCATAATGTTAATTAGGAATAATATTAGGAATAAAAATAGTAATAATTAGTCTTAAAATAAAATACCTGTTACTAATTTATAAATAGAGCGTACATATTCTGACTCTAGTACTGTGATAACTGATAATATGTTTGCAGGATACCCTTTTTGTTGGTTTGTTATTGGTAAGTAGAAAGTAGAGTATGGTGGATTTTACTCCTGAGCATGGTGGCTGAATTTTTGGAATAGGTTTGCAGTAGATATTTGTTCCAGAGGCGGCTTGCTGTTATGATAAATGATTTGTTGCATTTCACCGTACAATGTTTTGGTATTTGAAGTGTGTTAGCTGTGTGTCTGTTTGTGCGATTATGGATACTCTCCATACGATTGAAGGACTTGTAGAGGTAATGGGGGCATTGCGACTTCATTATTTTTGAAATAAGTATGACAATTGATAGGGTACGCCTATCGACAAGTTTTAGCCACTTGAGTTTAAAATAATATGGTGTGATATGCTCGTCGCGTCTCACATCAGCAATGAATCGGACACATGCATTTTGTACTCGCTGTAATTTAATGTTTAGTGTAACTGATAAATCATTATAGACTACGGATGCATAGTCTATAATGGGAAATATAAGAGACTGAATGACAACTTTACGTACTGAGAAGGGGAGAAACGGACAATTTCGTTTCAGTTGGTGCATACTTGATATGACTTTCCTTGTTAATTTGTTTACATGAGGAGTCCAAGAGAGTGTTTCGTCTACTTCGAGTCCTAGGTTGTTAACTGATTGCTGATAGGGTACTATAGTATTGTTTATTGTGATCGGAGGAAGTAGTGCTTTATCTAATTTGCTAAGTAGCTTTTTATAACCAAGTAATATTAGCTGCGTTTTCGATACATTGAGAGTCAAGTTGTGGTCATTTGCATAAGTTACTAAGTTAGATATGTCACTGTTTGTGCAGTCAATGGCGCGTAGAGCATCCCGAGATAAAAAGTGAATATACACTTGTAAGTCATCTGCATACATATGGTGGTTAGAATGTTCAAAGTTGATAGATATGTCGTTGATATATATTGAGAACATTAGAGGCCCAAGGACTGATCCTTGAGGGACGCCGATTGATATTGAGACCCAAGTGGAGGCACTGTTGTCATAGACTACTTGTTGACACGATTGGATAGATAAGAAGCGAACCAAGAAATTGCTGCATCCGCCACGCCAATATTGGCAAGTTTAGCAAGGAGCAACTCGTGATGCACGCAATCAAATGCCTTGCTGAAGTCAAACAATGTTAAGAGAGTCATTTCTTTCCTGTCCATTGCAAAGCGAATGTCATCGGTGACTTTAATTAATGCTGTAGTGGTATTATACCCCTTTCTGAAACCAGATTGGAAACTACTCAAAACGTTATATTTGGAGAGATAGGCTTGAAGCTGTTCGTGGACAATTTTTTCAAGAATTTTACTTAGCACGCAGAGAAGGCTTATGGGTCTGAAGTCACTGCATGATGTGGGTTTTGACATTTTCGGGATGGGTTTAACTTGTGCCATTTTCCACTGCGTTGGAAAAACACCAGACTGAAGAGAAAAATTAAATATATGCAAGAGCGAAGGTAAAATAATGTATATACATTTCTGTATTAAAGTAATTGAAATATTGTCGGGGCCCTTGGCTTTCGATTTGATTTGTTTTGCAGCTTTAATTACATCTTTTGGGTAGACGTGTGAAAAGTGAAATGCTTCACGATCAGGTCGAGGTTGTGACTTATATCGGTTGATTACATGATTGATTCTATCTGGATCCGTGACTCTAGCAATGGACGTAAAGTGAACGTTTAGAGCTTCGGCCGTTACTGACACATCAGGTGTTAGTGTACTTTGCTTTCCAATGCCTAAAGATCTTATGGCTTTCCAAATGGTAGAAGGGGATTTCGAAGTGTTAAATAAATTGTGTGTGTACTTAATTTTTGCGTTTCGGATGGCTTGCTTTGTTTTATTACGAAGTACACGAAAAATCTCAAAATCGTCACCGTTTTTAGTTTTTATATGGCGTCTCCTAGCAGAGTCTCGGTCATTTATAAGCCGTTTAATGTCCAGAGTCATCCACGGTGCTGGTGGATGCTTAGCCCGTACTGTTTTAAGGGGAGCATGTTTGTCATACAGTCCAGTGAGTAACGAAGAGAAAGTATCTACCTTTTCGTCAATATCCCTGATAACTGCGATTTCATGCCACTTTGTTTCATGAGCATCCGCAAAAAATGCATCCGAGTCAAATTTAGAAAAGTCCCTGTATGTTATTAACTTAGGTGTGTATTTAGGAGTGTTTAGAGAAAAAACAGCGTAAATGAGGTCGTGGTTTGAAAACCCTGAAGCAGGACACTGCCCGAACGTTTGAAGAAGACTGTGACAATTTGAGGCTATAACGTCTAGATTACTTTCTGACGTTGCAGTGTGAAATGTGTTGTTGTATGGAATACGAGTGAGGTTACACATGTTCAGTACATCACTGATATTTTCACTTTCAAATGCATTGGAGCCGAAGCGAGCGTTCATATCTCCAGCTACGATGACGTATTTATAATTAAACAAATGACTATACATGTCATTAACAAACAGATCCATAAAACCTATTTTTGGAGCTCTGTATATACATGAAAAAAGCAACCTAGTACTAAGGAAAGATATATCCAAAATAAGATACTCGGGGGTAAAATCATACATGTGGTCAGCGTTTCGGGGAGCGCAGGGCAGTATTTTACATTTTAAACCTTCTCTTACATAAACAGCTACTCCACCTCCTCGTTTCACATTACGGTCTTTTCTGTAAACAGAGTAGCCGGGCAGCTCAATACCAGAGTCAGGTATAGAAGATTTCAGAAAAGTCTCACTTATTGCTATAATGTCAAATTTGGAATCTCCAAACAAGTTATGAAATTCAGAAAAATGGTCCGAGTCGACTAATGATTGTGCATTGATATGTGCAATCTTGAGGCTCGCAGAGTATTGTTTGGAAATATTACATAGAACATTATATGTGGAAGCATCATCTTTCATTTTTTTTTTTTTTTTTTAACTAAACTTATTAGTGCAGGCAAGTCACTAAGTGAAAAACAAAAACAAAAACTAGAAAAACAATGAAAAAATATATAGAGTGCAAACAATTTTTAAATCAAGGTTAAATTAACGTATAGGCCTATTCAATAAATTCAATAAATTTTGGATAAGACTCAAAAAAGAGAAAAGAAAACGGTACTTGGCCAACGTCCAGAAAGAGTAGAAATATTTAGGCTGTAAGGGGTTTGTAAATAGTTACGCCAATTATCTATCCGATGGTAAGGTCTAGTGTTCGAGATGGCGCAGGTAGGAGAGTCGGGTAACGCGGTGTCGTTCATCGCCGTCTTGTATCATTACGACGCCGTCTTGGGTCCAGACGTTGTTGACGCCATATCTATCCACAGCGACACGAAGCACATGCAGACGCGACGCGGTGAGGTCCTCCCTCACGGTGGTCCCTGAACCCTTTAGGTGACGCTTCGCCCCGAATAGCATGTGTCTCTTTTGATATGACACAAATTTCACTATTATTGGGCGTGGTCGCCCATTTGTTGAACCAACTCTGTGCGACCTGTCGATGTCGTCCTTGCGAAGTTGTATTTGTAGCCTGCAGAGAGAGAGAACACGGGCACTAATAACCTTGTTGTTGTGTGCCCTTAAACCCTAATAACTAACTAACTAAACAAACATTGAAATCTTATGGTAGCAGCCTAGAAACCTGCAGGTAACAACCAACAGCGCATAGTAGACTTACGGCCAAATGCCTCACAGCCACAGTAGGTCTTAAAAAATATAAACATGGCTTAGGCTAAACCTGGCCTAGGGCTCCTCAAGGATGATCAAGAGGGGCTAGGCCTAACTATACTTCTCAACAATTCGGCCCCAAGTTCTGCAAACAACTTCATCTTCATCACTATCTACAAATTTATAAGCGCACTACAAAATGACGTTGAGCTTGGCTGAGTGGTACTGCGTTTGACTTCTATGCAAGAGGTCGGCAGTTCGAATCCTCGTCAGGTGATTTTTTTTACCATTCAATTTTAAGCCTTTGTTTTTCTGCAAATGATTTAATTTCATTAGATTTTGCCTCGTCTCGGACGCAATATTTTACGTCAGAGATAATAAAAATGTGGAAATGTGGAACCCTGTGGTTCACCCTGTGCAAACGAATACGTCGAGTGCATAGGTGCATTATTTTATTGTAATTATAATAATTTGGAACGTAACATAATGATCGAAAGTAACGAACAAAACGAAAAGTAGGTTCATGTGTAATGTTGGCCTCCGCCTAGCTAGACTTGAACATGAACACAAATTGCTTACTATTATAACGTTGCCAAATAATTTGTCAAGGCACTTTTGCACACTAACTAACTACTTTAGAACGATGCCAAACGGGCCTTCAAATTCCAACTCGACACCTTCTCGCGGTTTGGCCCGTGAATAGGGGAGTTTCACTCCCTGAAACTAATGGCGAACTCTGGGTCGTCGTCGGGGAACCCCTTCCCTTTGACTACCTCCCCGACGGCGACGACAATGACAACACGGACGGATGACACAGGCGGAGACGACCACGACGTGGGGGAACCTTTGCCCTCCCCATATTATGCTTGTGGCTGGTTCTGACCAGCACAGGCCTGTCCACCCCTTGTCCCCCCGCGTCATCCCTTACGTCCCTCCCTTCGTCTCGATTAGCCTAGTTGCACAAATATGAGACGTTAAGCAATATCCAATCAATCAATTCACTGCAATAACCAACTTCTATGACCAACTGAAAAACTAGATCCGTGCCACGCCACGCCGCGCGGTCCGCAACTGAAATCCCACCTTGATGTCACAGCATCTGCAGCGCGCTGTGAACGCCGAAGGTTTTTGGCCCGGCACTTGTTGCATTTGGTGGAGTGTAGGTGAATCCAAGATGTCGGCAACTGAAAATTTACGTAGCTTTCAAAATTGTGCCAAAATTTGTAAACATGTCCGCGTCGACAAGCAGTTCTACTTATTGGCAGAAAATAACGTTGGTAGAAAACTTAGAAAACGGCCAAACCAATTCATACACAGTCCGATTGCCACAAGAGGACATTAGGAAAATAGAAACAAGTTTGTTTACTTTTATTTGAAATGCAGACCTAGGTTTTAAGTTATAAACCTTGACATATGGCCTAGCTAGCCCTACCTAGGCCAGCTGGTTTTGATAATGATCCTGGCATGATGTGTTCTTGTTGCTTAATTCTTGAGACTCGAGTATGCAACGCAGGTTATAAATATATGTAAGACTAATGCCCAATTCGTGTTCGACGAAACTCGGGCACACGCTCAGGTAGACACCGATTTCGGCATGAACCAAAGTCTGGGCCTAGACGAATCGCTAGGCTTAGTCCTAGACGAAGGGCAAGACCAACGACAGCAGGAACCTGCAGATGGTAAGCAAGCCCAACCCAAGGTAGGCTACAATGAAATGGGGGATAGGGTTATCATGCAGTTTGTTAAAACTAATTGTTAATATTCCTGTAGTAACAAGTTTTAGTATCATACGATAAAGGCAACTCTGCAATAACTCAACAATGACTGTAAAAAACAAAAGAATTGTCGAGATATCATACAAAATATCCACAGTCTCATCGCAATTGGAACCGTAAGAAAACTTACACTTACATTGCGATACAGATCACAGGAATAAAGCAACTCCCTCCTGCCCCCCTGCTACACATTGTCACAAGTAACAAGGACTATTTAATATTGTTTTACTAACCCTTAGGCACACAATCCTCGATGCCAGTTTTAGCAGCTACTAAGGCGTAGTGTTTATGAAACTATTTTTAGAAATTAAGTGGAAAATAACACTTCCAAATTGAGAGTTCCTGTTTGTGCTGATTCAAAAAACACTTTGCGAACCCTCCGCCTGGCATATTGTTTTTAAATCGGTCAATTGTCTGGCCTCGTTTGTTCAGATACGACGAGCAACCTCAAGTCACAAGTATCTGATGGATACCTCCAGATCGAACATGTTAGATGTCTGTCCGCGATTAGTTTCTCCACTGTGGGATCAAGCACTGTTTGGCCACTTTGAGACACAATGCTTTTGTTTTCTAGGTGCCTAAATAAAACAGTTGTGGATATTTTAAATTTATCAGAAGCTTTCCGGTTGCTCATACTGTTCCCTTTAGCTTCTCGAGCTTGAAGGAGGACGACATTATCTGTTTTCTTGTACGTCGTGCCGCCTGGTTTGGGAACGTACTTACGAGGCATGATGTTCCTATTGACCCCTTCTAAACTAAAAATCCTAGAATATCAGTAAAAGACTTGCTTAGACAAACAAAAAACAACAAGACGCCATACCTCAAAATGAGCAGAAAGAAGTATATTTAATCACCTTATTTGTTGGTCAACTTACCTTATTTATGGAAATTAGTAAGTTATGATACTTTCAAAATGCGCCAAAACAGAGTGACAGAGTGACGTCGGCAGTAAGTTTCTCTTTTTTGAAATTTAAAGGGGCTAAAAAACCCAAAAATTATTTAATAATAGTAATCTATAGCACAATACTACACTAAAATGAACGTTTAAAAAATTATATCTTGTAACGGTGATTTAACACGAATTTTTTAATTTTTTTGATCCAGAAATTTGCGAAAATTGGTGTTTAGGGAAATTTCTAAAATCGACTTTAACCTGCTTCTATTTTCTAAAATGCCCCTTTATAACATCGTGTCTTGAAACTGTGCCCAAATATACCCTCAAACACGCAAAAATAAGCATTCCAAAATCACACCCCATCTTGGTAATCAGCATATTTTGACCGAACTCCTTGCCCAAATTACAACACAAAATATAGAGAATTTACAGAAAAGGCTGAAGAGTACGTCAATAATGGCCAATATTTTTTTGGATCAAAATCCTCCAAGGTCACGGGGCATAAAGATCGTCCGCATGTTATTTCTTATGGGAGATTTTTGCCGATGGGACCTAGCTCGAAAAATGTCATGTTTGACAATTTTTTGGGAGGTCTTGGTGGCCCCAATAATTTTTCTGTTGATTGCTTAATTCATTACTAGTTAGCCCGAATGAAATATAATTTTTTGAGTTAAGTGGTTAAATACCCCTTTAAGTTTGGGATCGTGTTTTTCTTTTCGAACTCTGCATCACTGGAACAATCCTCTTTGGCTCCAAAAGAGTGGAATCGCAAGACCTCCTGCGCTCTGAGATTGATGACATTTAAATTGGGTATTGCAATTTTTTGGTGTTTTGTCACCTTTCTCTTTGCCTAAATTATTTTGTGGACTGCCTTCTTTGCCTAGGACTCCTCCTTCCAAGCCCATCCAACCTCGTAGTCAACTTTAGTGTGACCCCCCCCCCACTAAACAAATAGTTCCTACGCCACTGAATAACTATAATGAGTACGTGAACATGATTCTAGAAGCTGGAATATTTTGTGCTATGCAATATTGAAAAGTAAATAATGTTTGTCAACCTTTCTTCGAGTTCGAGGTGTTTGTTGTGCAAAATAAAACATACAAAAGAGGATACATAGATTCCATTCCAATTTCCGCTTAAAGTCAATCAAAACATTGCGATAGGTCGGGGCTTAGTTTAGTGTCTAAGTTAAAAAGAATATTGAAGATTCCTTGAATATTTTTACCTAATTTTGAGTAGCCGTATGTACGTACGAAGAGAGCGAAGAAACACACATCAAACAACCGAGCAGTCACCGGTATGGTAAAATGTTTTTCAATTCGCTTCGCTCACTTGTATGCTACATAAGAAAATATTTAGTGTCACATGGCACTTATTTCTGTTGTTTTGTAAAAAAGCGGTAAATTATTATTTATTAGCAGAGTAAATGTAGACCTATTTTATACCACAAAAATACCTGTCTGACGAAATAACATTGTAATCAAATGGTCCATGTTGCTTTATTATTAGTTTTTATTAATATTAGTTATAAGTATAAGTTAAGTTATTCAATTTTACTAACATAATATTATTACAAACAAATATAAACGTCATCATAACTATTATATTAACATGGATACACCTCACTACATTTTGGCCAGATGTAAACAATATTAAATTTTTTTTCATGGGCAGACAATAATTCAAAGTATTGGTTATTTGAAAATGGGTTAAAAAAATAATGGACAATAAATAAAAATTAAAATAACTTTCATTTTCTATTATCGAAGCGCGATTACCTTGTGAGTTTTCAGTAGAAAAGCGAGAAAATTCAGAACAAAGCTCAACCCAACAGTCAATCCTGAATCCGACTGATCAGTCATGTAGACCTAGTAGGTTGAACTAGAATCAAAATATTCCTCTGAACAAAACAGCATTCAATGGATATTATGCTTTTCTCTAATTTCCCTTCCAAGGGCTATAGGGCCTAACACATTGAAGTTGCGGGTGGGGGTAGGTTATTAGGCCCTTGCCGTTCCCTGCCGACGCCACAGCTTGCTTATATAGGCCTATAACGGATTGAATGCACCAGTCGTTTGTAAAGTGAAAACAATCATGAACACAATAATATGTTGTAAATATGAAACTAGTAGAACAGGTAGAGTGATTATTAAAATGAAATTATTGGACATACACTGTTCTTGTAAGAAATACTTTTTTTAATGGTGATATTTCGACACTAGTCGAGTGTCTTTTTCAAACTGAAGTTGAATAAAGAAACATTTCAACAATACAAATAAATATCAAAAATAACAAAAACGACCATGAAACATGCATGCCAACAAATTATGATAAACATAAAATTAAACATTGCAGAAATAAATGATGTACAAATAAGATGTGAGGACAAGAACAACCACCAAATCGTCAAAAATATCAAGTTTAAGATATCAATGCACTAGTCCATATTTTAGGACAAAAACTTTTTTCAACAAAAATCTGATAAACATAAAATTTAACATTGCAGGAACAAATTATGTACAAAACATTTGGTGAGGACAAGAACATAAACACCAAATCGTCAACACATCAAGTTTAAGGCAGCATTGCACTACCTGTCCTTACTTTAGGACAGAAATTGTTCCATATTGGAGGACAATGGGCGCTAGGAGTACTCATGACATTAGACGTACATGCCATGAAACAAGCTTTTTTGAATTTCCTTTTATTCCAATTGGATTCTTGGCATATTGCATAGGTATTCTCCCAATCGATGAAATGATGGTTTTCATACACATGTTCTGCAATTTTTGGAGTTATGTACTTTACACTGTGTTACATTATTCTTGTGTTCTTTTACCCAAACTGCCAATGGTCGCTTAGATTCACCTATGTATATGTATGTACAGACAGACAGACAGACAGACAGACAGACATTGGACAATGCTCACGGCCAAGGCCCGATCGAGTATAGCGTTAGGAAAGACTTCGTTACGCTGCGCTCACTCGTCTAATAATCCATGGATAATTTAAACTTTTAAGCACGTTCAGTGATTGGTTTGTCCAGAAGTGCTGGGAGATAATGAATGAATCTTGTAACAAAATGGGACTTTCCACATCCTGTAGGACCACTAATTAATGCTGTAAATGGATGTTGCCACTTTGGATCCATTGCACTAACTGTTTGAGAGTCGTCAATGTGCTTTCTTATAAAGCATTTTAATCACCTGACTGATATTAGTTTAAAAAGCCCCCTCACTACGTCAATGTTTCAGTCAATCGAGGTTCACATGGAGACTGGTGATATAACTCCACATGTAAAAAAACCCTATATTTACAGAATTTCAAGCCGATTTGCTATGTACATTATTGTTATTATTTACAATGCTTGGAATCACTAGCTTCAGCGTTGACGCTTGAAACCATATGGAACTGTATCATAGTTATCTACCACACGCCGTTTCGTCACAACAGTTCTGTATATCTTCTTCTCTTCACGAGTAACAATTTTTAAATGTGGCACTTGTACGATCTTATGTGGTGTATGTACATATATTGGTGCACCATCATTCAAGGTGATGTTTTTCAAGGCTTCAAAGTTTACTTTGTTGCTGGCACTGTAGTTGAGCCTCAGGCCGCGAACTTTGCATACAGATTTGGTAAATGCACGGTCACCTCCACACACCACTCTGCACGAGTAGTTTTTCGGACCACCACTGACAAACTCGGAGTCCAACCAGTCCAAAACTCTTGAAGCTCATCGGTCATATCCCCCAAGTAGTCACCACATGGAGTATCAACGTCACCAGGTCGGCTCACAAAAATAACACTGTCTGTGTCATAGTAGAGAATCCTCTCACCCAACATTTCCAGGGATGAATAGAGCAGGGCCTTCAAATTCCAACTCGACACCTTCTCGCGGTTTGGCCCGTGAATAGGGGAGTTTCACTCCCTGAAACTAATGGCGAGCTCTGGGTCGTCGTCGGGGAACCCCTTCCCTTTGACTACCTCCCCGACGGCGACGACAAAGACAACACGGACGGATGATTGACACAGACGGAGACGACCACGACGTGGGGGAACCCCTGCCCTCCCCATATGCTTGTGGCTGGTTCTGACCAGCACAGGCCTGTCCACCCCTTGTCCCCCCGCGTCATCCCTTACGTCCCTCCCTTCGTCTCGATTAGCCAAGTTGCATAAATATGAGACGTAAAGCAATATCCAATCCAAATTCAACCTAGCAAGAGTTGTTGTATAAGCAGCAATGACTACATTTGTCTGTAGTGATGGAGTCTCATCATTTGAGTTTTCTTTGTATGTGATCATCATTTTACCATCGCTAATGACATCACTGGAAACAACATCATTCCGAGGGTTGGAGAGCAACTCTACCGCATCAGTGTATGAGTCAACCACCAAGTGCTTTGTAAGATCATTCTTCTGCCCAAATTTTCCCCAGAACGAATTGAGCGTTAGCTTAGCCATAGTCCTTTTCCCAGAATTATATTGAATTTTGGAGGAATCCAGCTTGATACCTTCCCTAGACTCAAATTCTGCTAGATATCTTTGCTTGTCTCTTCGTACACCAAGTAGGCCAGCCGCTTGCCTCAGCCTTGAGTTTCAGGAAAGTATTTACATACTGCAGAAAGAGACCCCCTGAAATGGTTCTTGGGTCATACTGTTTGGTCTTATAATTCCATATCTCTTGAATCTCGGTGATGACATAACATGTTCAAGTGCCTTCTTTACCTCGTCCACAACCCAAGTTCCAGTCAGTTCTTTTTGCATATCTGCCTTGTGAGTGCACTCTGTTTGGCAACTTGTCCAACCACATTCATTACACAAGACAAACATTAACTTCCCAGTCATTTTCTTTGGAAGAACTGGGTGATACAAGTTAGTTGGTGGTATAACAGTGCACTTTATTATACCTTCTACACGACTCAAGTTGTTCAGGTCATTTCCAACCAGTTTTGCACAATCTTTACCCACGTTTATTGTGGGGTGACCTACTGGGTATCTTCCACATTTATTTACCCATGGGTAGAGAGAACAAATATCAAAGTATTTAATGACTTTACGAGGTTTACAAGCATAGTATACCTTGGTGCAATTTGTACGTCCGCCATAAAATGCATCGCGGGGATTCAAGGGCATGTCGTGGCGACTAGGATGCTCCCTGAGGAAAGTGTCTAGAGCATGGTTCCTTACTTTCTGTGCATTTCACTCACACTCCCACATCTCAACAACATTATAACCAGCCGCTCTCAGTATAGCAATCTTATGTTGCGTAGCTTCAAGCTTGTCACCCATTGTCTCATTTGTGGTGGCTCTGGTGATTGTGCCTTGTTGTGGGAAGCACTGGGGGCAACCATGATAGAAGCAGCCTTGGAATTCAAAAATGGTCTTGGATGTATTATTTACACAGTGGAGGACGGTGTCGAGTACATCCTCATTTGGCCGTTCAGGGAGGCCATGCACTAGCAGGCAGTTACGCCTGATGTACTGTTCATGAGCGTCGAGTCGGTTCGAGTGCCCGTCGGACGCCGTCGTGAGGCGAGCGATGTCGTATCTTTTGTGGAGACAGGGCGTCGCTCCGGGGGGTGGTTGCTGGAGACGTTGGTCGCCAAGCCGGACTTGGTGGCTAGGAGGCTTATCTGCGCCATCAGGGTCTCCTGTAACGTGGCCAGCTGCACCAAAAAGGAACCCTCAAAGCCTGTAGTGAAGTTCTGCCAGTTCCTTGACAGTTCTGGGGGAGTTTTTGTCTGTAGCGTTGGTAGTGGCTGTCATGGTTTTGCTGGTATACAAAGTTTTGCCAATGTGGAGAAACAATGAAAATGAAAATGACTAAAATTGGAATAAAGCACTTGATTAAGATAATTTAAAGATAAAACACGCGGAGTTGAAGTTGGCGGCTAGAATTATCTGAAGTTGAGAATTTTTATATATGAAAATGAGAGACTCAAAAACTTATCTGCCAACACTTGTCGCCATGTATGCCATGGTTTTGGCGTAACGTTATGTACGTGTTCGAGAGTGAGTATTGTGTTTTATAGAGATTTGAAATCCACATGAAACAAATATTACTATTATTAGCATGTCATTTTAGATTTTAAGAAGTTGCAAATTCACACTGTGTTCATTCATTGGCCATATGCACTGCAGCATTAATTTTGTTTGCATATTTTTGGCACTCTGTTTTGAAATACATCTACCAATTGTTAGCTAAAGTTGTGGTGGACCTGTCTTATAGGTTGGCTGGTTCTCTGCCCTTGTGGGCAGGATTATTTGTTTCTCTTGATTGTACAGTGGGTTTATATTAGCCGTTATAGTTTGCCTAGATTGCACAACATAATTGGGCCCAATAAACGCCAAGAGATCCCTAAAATCCGCACAATCCACATGTCGTATCGGCGTAAGGTCCTTCACAACCATCTTGGTTATAAGCAATGGTATATGGTCACTTTGCTTTTAGTCACAAAATTTAAAACGAGACATTTTAAGCTGGCTTCCTACGGCGAGAGTTTAGTAACAATTACTGGGGCTGCAGTGTTTATCTAAAACCCTAATTAGTTTTTTCAGAACGCTTGAAAATGTTGACAGCACCGGAAACTTCCATACCGCCCGATGTACCGGTATTAATCTTGCAACTAGGTTTATGCTCTTTCTCCCACTTTTGAAACTCTTTTGACTTTTGGTCCATACTTGCATGTAGAGAACAATGGCAATGCTTGGAATTATTTTTGTGTCTAAAATTTTACCGGTATTGACAGCTATCACGGTTATTTCACCGAAGCGAGACGTGTGGCCGCGACACATCCACGAACCGTCTCCAGTGATTGTGGTATTGATATTATCATTACTCATATGCCTACTCTATACAGCTCCTCCTTTCATACTTTCATTACGTACCGCATTGGTAGCTTCAAGTTGGCTGGTTGGCTGGTTCTGACCAGCACAGACCTGTCCACCCCTTGTCTCCCCGCGTCATCCCTTACGTCTCTCCCTTCGTTACGATTAGCCAAGTTGCATAAATATGAGACGTTAAGCAATATCCAATCCAAAAGAATTGCAGGACACCATTTGAATCATTATGCATCGATCTGCGCTATATAGAATGCTATGTATGGCGTCATCGTTTATTGCACTATAACAGACAACTGTTTAATACCGAAGAATCTCTGATTTAAATAATTATATTTATAGGGAGTAGTACGTTTCGGGTTCGATCCCCATTCGATAATTTGTTTTTATTGTTTCAAGATTGTGTTTTTTTATTATGTTTTCACGTGCTATATTAGTATTAGTATTTTTAGGGCGCTTTAACAGCTTAGATTATTAGCGCCTCCAAGATAAAACAATTTCTATAAGTGTGAGCTACCACCATGTATACTTCTTTCCAGGGGGTGGAACGTAAGGGGAGACGCGGGGGGGGGGGGGGGACAAGGTTTATCTAGTATGCATTGCCGGTCCTCTATAAGTTGAAAAAGCATAGTGTTACATGATCTCTTAGGGAGAAAGCCATGCTGGTTTTTGTTTATCAGGCCGTTAGTTTGAAAATGTTCTAGAATCGAATAAGAAAGTATTTTTTCAAGTAATTTACAAACAACTGAAGTCAGAGCCATGGGTCTGTAATTGTAAACATCTTCCTTTACACCTGATTTGAATACGGGAAACAATATTTGCGTTTTTCCAATCGAGAGGTATACAGCCCGAGGCCAATGAGACCTTAAATAAACTTGCAAGGGAGGGAGTGATGGCAACAGCGCATTTGTGTAGAATCCTGGCAGGAATGCCATCTGGACCGGACGCCGCCCCCTCGCGCACCCTACGTAGATGTGTCAAAACAAAGCGCTCTGAGAAAAACGCGTTGGAGAGATGGAGCATTGACCGCAAATATGGAGGAGGAATTAGGTCGCGAAAAATTAGCCTTGAACTTAGCACTGAAATATTCTACAATCTCATTAGGTTCGCTTAGAATTTTTCCGTCGTTCACAAAAAAGTCCGGATCCGCGCTTCCACTTTTACTGTGTATATACTTCCAGACAGTTTTTGTGTTGCTCGACGTACTCAGCTTCCACATGTAGTTTCTGTGTGATTGTTTAATGCACTGCTCGACTATTTCTCTAACTTCATTGTTTTTCACATTTAAGTCTTCACTGCGAGATGCTTTCCACTGTTTGTATATCTTGTCTCTCTTCTTTAAAAGGTTTACTATTTTGCTTGTTATCCACGCTGACCTCTGCTTTCCACGAATCGTTACCGTGGGTATTGACTTGTGAACACAAGCCCAAAACACTTCAATCCACGATCGCCAGGCCTGCTCCATGTCATTGTTGTGGTGTAAAGTGGGCAACTTATTTTTTAACAGTTTGTTGAGACCGGGCCAGTCTGCTTTAGAAAAGTTCAATACAAGTTTTAGAAATATTTTTGGTTTTGATTGGTTTACAGATGAGAACAGTTAATGTGGCTTAGTGATACTTACACCAGGAATAACTGAAACTTGATCGATAAGATTAAGTCGTTGCACAGCACTAGATCGAGTAGGGACGACTTTGATGGAGTGATTCTGGTAGGCTCTGTTACAAATTGAGAAAGAAGCAGGTCGTTAAAAGTGGTAATGTAATCGTCAGCTATTTTGTTGTTTGGAATAGGAGGTCCGTTTAAAGTCCAAGAAATATCTAAATTAAAGTGTCCAAATAACATGATTGCAGTAAAATCCTTCATTGCGGCCCGCACTAGTTTTAGGGACGATAATAGTAGTATGTCATGTGTTATGTCAATATTTGCTATGTACGCTGAACCATATAGAAATTTGCCGTGTTTTGAATTAATTTCGACCATCCATATGGGCAACTGAAAATTAATTATTGTTACCCATAGCCAGGCATTATAAATTAGGTAGTGGTTGGCAACCAAGACATAGAAAATTTAAAATAAACCTGTATAAACAGAAGAACTTTCCCTTACCTTCTTATTCATCTCCCCTTTGTCTTTTATTATCTCATTGAGTCCAAGGAGGTCTTGCATGTCATTGCATGGAAGACCTTGAGGTTTCTCCAAAGGAGGTTGAGAATTATTGTGTGCTGCTGGTGTGCTTCCTGGCTAGACAAATTTGCCCAGCAGTAAAGTGTTATGCAGCACTTGCTGCTTGAGTTTTGTCATCATGACCAAAAGTTTTATGCTAAAGGCTGTAACATGAAAAATAATACTATGTTAAGTCTGCAGTGGATAAGTCATTACTTCAAAGTTAACTTTGTGAACGCATTGCCTCACCTGAAGTTTCCAGACAGTTTTTGCATGCAGAGCTGGAGGATTTGGAGTTGGAGTTGGATTGGGACCCGGACTACAATTATTTTTTTTGGGTGGGGGGTATGGACACTGGAGGATCGTTTATGGGACTGACTAGGAATGGGTCGGGGCTGTGTTGGGAATATTTGGAAAGATTAATTATAGGACGGGGGGAGCCTTGGAACGTTGGGACGAATTTGTAAGAGGTAGTGGTGGATGATGGTGGGTGGTGGCGGTTTACAACTGTTCGCTTGCGTTGACCTTTACCGGACTCTGCGTCCGTTGCAGATATCTCCGCCATGTCGTCGGCCTGCAATTTTGTTCTGGCATTAATTGCCTTTTGAAATGAATCTAAAGGACAATAAGAAAGCCTAAATACAGTATTGATTATCTAAGTCAATGAGCTATAAAAAAATGTTATTAAACAGCTTTATGGTACTTAGGTGGTCCTAGATGCTATCTATATGCAAAGGACATCATTACGAATGTATTAAATACAGAAATACTACAACACTCTAGAAATGTACCCGAGATCGGGATGGACCGGAAAGTCGGACGAGGACATCCTATTTAAGCCTTACATTGATATAAATATATAAACAATGCTGCAAGTTTTTTTTTCCTTTCTGTATTGACAAAAACTAGGGCCAAAGCCCATGTAGGGGTAATGTGGGTAATTGGAAACACTTTTAGTGTTTTTAAACTTTGACCTTATTTGTAGGCTAGGGTATTGTAGTGCCCGCAATATTTATCAATCAATAATCAATATGTTAATTGGTTGCTGATCAATAAGTATTGGTACACTTTCAGACTACTTAACTTGAAGGATCAGTGATTTGGGAGAGTATGGGTGTCCTTACCATAAAATCATGTAAACTGTGTAAATAGAACTACATTTAATAAAGCCAGACTTTTCACTTACACAAGGTTATGGTTTTAACTATGAAATTCATTCCCTATCCTGGAAACACTTCCTACTTCAAAGATGGCTGAGATAAGAGAGAGCCAACCTGGCCACTTCATGTAGTGACTGGTAAACACATTCTTTAATTGTCACTACATGGACCTGTGGCTACATGTCATTGGCTAGTTTGAATTAGGCTGTATTCACCTGGCCCAATAAGAGAGTCAGCTGTTTCCAGAACTGTGCCGATGGTGATTTGTACATTACTACGTGCCTGGTAAGAATGCCAAATCAGCAAAGTGTGTTATTACACCGTGACGTAAGTGAATGGATTGCACTTTGTCTGCCTAGTTTTAGAGACTGTAATGGCTTTGAATTAACATTACAGTTCATAACACAGAACTAAAACCTATCAAATCAATCAATATTCTGATATTGATTGATGGATTGATGACTATGTGACCACCAATCATTGTGTACTAAATGATGATTGGTTTTCTAATATTATATTATGTTGGATGATTACCAAATACCCAATATCGATGGAAATCGATATCCAATCAATAAAAGTGAAATAGAAACCCTGATTTCACTACAACTCTCCCCTTTTCAAAAGGGATGCCATTTTTCTAAATATAAACATTCCTTTTAAACTATCCTATGATGAATAAATCATTCAACATGTTCAGTTTATTGAAATCAATAAGTTTGAGTATTGATTGAGTTCCTTTAAGTAATTTCGTTTACTGTGACGTTTACTATTACGAATTGGAATGTCTACTTATGTATTTAAATATTCCCGCGTCTCTCATGGTTGGTAGTTTGACATGGATGAGGTTTGGACAACCCTGCTTATAATTTTAAAGACAAAATCAAAGAAACTTTGAATTTTGCTTCGTTTTACCAGCCTTCTTTAATCAATGGTTTTACGTCGTCAATTCGTAGATATTATCATTGTTGCGATTTCCGCCCATGCAAGCGTTGGTCCGAAATGTTTAATATTTCAGTTCCAAACAGTTGGCAATGGTGCGTGAAGAATCGTCTGCACAGCTGGCCTCTTTGTAAGCCTGTGTTGCACGCAAGTGGTCCCATAGTAAGTGTTTACTATAGCAGGGCCCATACTTGTTATGCGCACAGAGACCAGACTACCACCGCTAACAGATATCTCGGCCGTGTCTTATGTAGATAAGGCACGTATCACTCTGTACCTGCAGTTTCCCAAGCCAGCTCCAACCTACGAGCTTGCCTCTAGCACAGCTAAGATGGTGAGGGGAAGGGGGAATTGTCGCCGTCCCAAACCATGAAGACAAAGCTTTACCACGCGATGTGAGTGTGACCAGGCCTAACTTCGGCCGATAGATTCTCAATCAAACTCGATTTTACCTATTGAATTTATTTCGGGTAGGGCTAGGCTAGGTACAGTTCGTGGTTTGTTTGTTATAACATAACCTTACTTCGGAAACAGTTAGTTTTTAGATAGAAAGTTTTGAAACTGTGTTGTATCGTGTGCCAACGCCTTGTGGGATGCTGAACACGCCGGCCTAGCCTAGGCCTAGCCTAGTACATCATTTACAGGTTTGTTACTGTACTAGTAAGTACTACTATCATATTTTCTTTGTTACTAAATTTACCTGAGCTATTATGTAGCCTGATTTATTCTACCCAATTCTAAACATTAGTACAACTTAGTTGCTTGACTAACATTTACATACCACATGGCTGTAGGCCCATGTTGCATTGTTCTGTGGTTTGTTTCACAGTTTGTGTAGGCTAGCTGTATAGGCTTATGGCCCTAGGTCCACTACCAGGGAATTGATTAGATTACCTGTTTACAATTATTATTTCCTTAGCTTAGCTAATTGTTAGCTGATACCTCATTTACAGTTATTAGGTTGTACATTATAATTACCAATTGGCATAATTTGCCACTAGGCCTAGCCTAGGCCTACTTAGCTAACATTAATTCTCAACATTCATCTAGGCCCTACCTATAAGTGTTCCAGGCTAGATGTTCTTGTGTCTTAAGAATACTTTTTATAGTGATTAGTCATTTCTGAAAGATATATTTTTTTACAATAAATCAATTCAAGTCAGTGGTACGATTTGTTCAGTTGTCGAGTTACACATTATATTTTTATTTTGTGCATTATTAGCCTAGGTCTATGGTTTGGTCTGTCAGCAATCAGCAACTTGTTTTACCAAAGCAAAATATATTTTTTTTTATAGCAGACTTGACAGTTATTCAACTTAATATTTTGTTACTAGGCCTAGTTTTACTAGTTAATTTATTTTAATTACTCTCACTGTTAACCCTATCGTCCGGTTCCAAGTGGGATAATTTTTCCTTAGAAGCGCGTTAACTTTCTCTATTTCGTGCATTTTATCTTGTGACGTCACTTTTTTTCCCTTACTACCGGGGCGCACGACGCGTACTTCTTTTCGGGTGTCTAACTTGTGCGGTTCCATGACCTCCGCTTCTCCTAACAACGTATTCTTCTGTAGCTGAATTACGTCAGAGCCAACGTTCATCACTTTCAGTGGTATTAAATTGCCCTTTGTTGCTAGCCGCTACGCGCGCCACTAACACACCATGCATTTGCACTTCACAGGGTTCAACAACCACTTGTTTAGGTAGTTCCATACCTCCTTGATCCAATCTACCGTAGATAACTACTTCGCTCCGGCCGGGTAACCAAGTAGCTTCTTGCGCGTAAACTTTCCAACTGGTAGTCGTAGCTTTTTCAGACTTAACAGTACTTTCGCGGCTGCTTGCCTGTCCTTTGAGTTCCTTGAGCGTCGTCACGCTCGTGTGGGCTCCAGACTGGCTGTGATGGAAAGGGTTTATAACTCCCTGACTACCACTTGTCGACTCCTGAACGGACTGGTTTATAACTCCCTTCCTATCAGTTATAAGTCTAGCAGAACACGCGGTGCAGACATGCTCTTGCGAACTACCTGCAGCACTTGCTGACGTCCAATTAAATGGTAACTTGCTACTACCAATTTTCAATTCACGCTTCTCGAAATCAAGCGTCACCTTTTCCCGTACGAGAAAATCTACGCCCAGTATTCCGTCGTGTGGAAGATTGAGATCGGCTACGTGAAAATGATGTTCATATTGCTCATTTAGTAGTCCAAACGTAACAGATTGTAGCCCTAAAAGATTTAAATCATCTCCTGTTACGCCCCTAGCTTTTGTCCGATTAGTCCTAAGTGCAGTCTTACTAACTCCGGGTTGTAGCATAGAAATCGTAGCGCCTGTGTCTACTAGTAGTTTCCTAACTTTTCCATCTATGCTCACTTCCAGTAAAATTTCTTCACTATTCTCATCATCCGGAGTCGCTACACTAGGTATAACTATCGCATTAGCTAGTTTTCGCTCGACGCCGGGGCTTGCGACGAACTTTGCCCGTTTGGGGTCCTCTTATCTTTCTCCGCCCGTTTTCTAGCAAAACACCAATTCGCTAGATGCCCCTTCTTTTTACAGTACGAGCAAATGGGGATGTCCGAGTCCTTTTCGCTAGGCTTATCGCCACCCTCGGCCTTAACAAACGTTTTCTTCTTCTTACGACAATCGCGTTGTAGATGGCCCTTTTTACCACAGCCATAACATTTCCGATCGCTTGTCGTATTAACCGCGAAAACTGTCCCCCCTGGCTTGCTCTCTCGGTCGACGGTACTGACCGTTACAGCATGGTTCAGTGCCTCGGCGAACGTAGTAGGCATTTTATACCGTACTTGGACTCCCACGTTACCATGGAGCCCCCCAGTGAACGCCGCGACAAGTCTGCGCTCCGCCTCCTCGTTGATTACGGTCTGAACGAGTGGATCCGCCACTTTCCGGATCGTCTTCTGATTCAATTTTTTACAACGGTCGGCAAAAGCTTCCACCGTCTCGCCTCTTGCCTGACTGGCGGTTTGCAACTGTGCATAATAAAATTGGTCTGGTTGACGCGACCTGAACCTAGCAATCAATCCTTGCCGAAAGTCCGCGTACGAAATCGTTGGTTCCTGAAGGGATTGATTACTGCTTAAAAATGCAGCAGCCGCACCCTCTAGCTTAAGGCTTATAATTTTGACTTTATCAGCCTCTGTCCAACAACCCAAATCCGCGGCCCTATCAACTTGGTTCAGAAAGTCCTCGACTGCCACGTCCGAGGCCTCTCCTCTCCAGGGCTTGATTAGGTTCCCCACAGTGAGGTCCTTCAATATATGAACGTCACTACGGTTTCCACCTGTTGATGTTGATTGTAAATTAGGTTCACTTTTTACATCCTTTTTCAACCTAGCTACCTCAGCTCTGAGAGCATTCACCTCCTCCATGAGGTTACTCAACATCTCCTGTGTGATAGGCATCTGGGTAGATTTTGGTTACAATTAATTTAAAAATTACTAACACAATCAACAGGTTGGATACCAAGTTAGTTCAGTAGACTCTCTACTGTGTAACTAGCACACCACATGCAAGATAATATGTGCAGACTCACCTATGTTCTTCTTTCTAGGCACTGTTACCATGTGTCTCCCAATACACTGTCTCTCAAGAAAAATAGTCTCTGCGGGTTCTTTTATTTTTGCAAACAAAAATTCCGGTATGCGCTGCCACCAAATGTAAAGGTGATGTGAAGGTTATGGTTTTAACTATGAAATTCATTCCCTATCCTGGAAACACTTCCTACTTCAAAGATGGCTGAGATAAGAGAGAGCCAACCTGGCCACTTCATGTAGTGACTGGTAACACATTCTTTAATTGTCACTACATGGACCTGTGGCTACATGTCATTGGCTAGTTTGAATTAGGCTGTATTCACCTGGCCCAATAAGAGAGTCAGCTGTTTCCAGAACTGTGCCGATGGTGATTTGTACATTACTACGTGCCTGGTAAGAATGCCAAATCAGCAAAGTGTGTTATTACACCGTGACGTAAGTGAATGGATTGCACTTTGTCTGCCTAGTTTTAGAGACTGTAATGGCTTTGAATTAACATTACAGTTCATAACACAGAACTAAAACCTATCAAATCAATCAATATTCTGATATTGATTGATGGATTGATGACTATGTGACCACCAATCATTGTGTACTAAATGATGATTGGTTTTCTAATATTATATTATGTTGGATGATTACCAAATACCCAATATCGATGGAAATCGATATCCAATCAATAAAAGTGAAATAGAAACCCTGATTTCACTACAGTATTGATAGGTGAGAAAAAATGTAAGTAAATCATGACACCAACAAGAATTTCATGGAAGAATATTGTACGGTATTTTTATTGCATTTTTTGATGCTGGCGGCACCCGCAGGGGATTAGCGCGACAGAAATCTAGTCGCGCATTGTCTCAGTAAACAATTAAAAACCATCGATTGGTATGTTGAAACTGGGCCCGATTTGGAAAGCGTGTTCTACATAGACATAGACAGATTTTGGTAAAATATTGCTATCCCAAATCTTTCCAATCAGGAGATATTATTGATGTACAAATTTGGGTACAAAAATAGCGCAACAAAAATTGAGATAAAAGTGGCACTAAAGCCCTAGAAACTACACGTAGGCCAAAAGTAGGTTACACTTATTAAACCTGGATATCTATTACAATATGTTATATTCTCAGAATACGAATAAGAATAAGAGAATACGGGCACTAATAACCATAGTGTTGTGTGCCCTTAAACCCTAATAACTAACTAACTATTACGATATGTGATTTTTTTTATCAAATTTTTCGCACGTTCATTTTATGAGCAATTGAATATTTTAATAAGTGGTACCAGATTTGGGTTTTTGGTACCCTTTTGGTACTTCTACTTAAAGTAGACTTTGCCACCAATGATGGTAGATAAAGAAGTATTGCCTTAAGATAAAAAAACCATGTTGGCAGCTTCTACCCCAAAATGTTGTACGATTGACTTCTAGAAGGCTTTTGGATATAATTGCCCTCTCTATTATCTGTGGCAAGTCTCCTTAATTGATTGTAATCCAACTTCCAATTGGCTTAAGTAGTTCATAGAAATGTGCAATTGTAGCCCAAAATTTATCGCTCAATAAATCCATTTTAGCCGACCCCAACAGAACCTTTTCTACTTCGTCGTCAATGGCAAGGCAACGCAATGCGGTTTTGTTTTGTAACATACTTTTAAGAAATAGTATATGCGATCCCCATCGTGTTTTGACTGGCAGTTTTAGACTTGTTTTTTTCCCAGTTTGTTTACTTTTGAAAACCGCATTTACTTGTGCGATGAAATTATCTCTTTCACAATAACCTTCCCACTATTAATAATAGCGTTGATGGAGTCCAGTTTGAACAGGTCGTGTGCCAGAAGGTTCAAACCATGGGCTACGCACCCATAAGCCTCCAAATGGTCAAACTTTTCTTTCAAAATTTTCCATGCAGCTTTCATGTTTGCAGCATTATCTGTTACTATGCCCACAATTTCCAAGATAACCTTTTCAATTTCTTCAGCAACATAGGGTGAGTTTGATCCTGGTGGCACCGTCTTATAAAACAGTGGTGCTGGGGCTGTGATTACGTAATTTACAATAGGCTCCCTTCGAATATTTGTCCATCCATCACACATTAAGCCAAGGCTGCAGGCCTCTGCCACCCGTGTATTGACTTTAGATTGAATGTTGCATATTCTTTTTCCAAGTATCCTTTTGCTAACTGATGGCGGGATAACATATTTCACGCTGGTCGAATCTTCTTGAAGAACGATCCCCAATGTTCATTCTCTACAAACTGAAGTGGAGACCCACTTGCATACACCGCTCTGGCAAACAGTCGATCAGTTTCTTTCTTTGAAAAAAAAATAATACAGGCATGAATGTTAAATTCTGTACAGGAAGGTAGGGAGCAGGCCTAAATGTTTAATCTACTCCCTGCTCATAAGTTTGGACAAAACCTAGGCTTAGCCCAAGTAGATTGTAATTAGACCTACTTTGAAAGAGGCATTTTACGAATGAAGCATCAGCTTGGAAAATGTGTAGGTACACAATTGGATTGTAAAATTTACCAATAACACGCCCCTGTCGCCATTTTTGCATAGATAACCCTAGGCCTCTACACTCGCTTGTCGTAAAAAGCTAAAACCGAATTCAAAACCGGATTCATACCAAGGTACTAGGTAGGCCTAGACCATGAAGGAAATTTCCCCTAGGTATATGGTTAACCTAAGATATGCTTACATGTGCACCTGGCATTATGTCTAAACACAAGATAAGGTCTGTAGGCCTAGGGCTACACTGAATGTGGGTGTTTCTCTATGATGTAGAATTGGGACAATATACTTATCCTAAAGCTAGGGCCTAGGCCTAGACAGTAATTGTTGGTAGCATACCTGTTCGGCTTCAGACATTCTGTCAATGAATCCATCTAGTACACTGCTTCTTTGTGAAATTGATCTCGGCTCAAAAATACTGCTTGAAGTAGGCCTCCGCCTAGAGCTAAGCCCTTGCCCTTCTGCATGGGTATCAGAAGAATGTGGTGATGGTGACCATGGTGCGTTGTCAACGAGGTCTACAGATTCATTTGCTAGACTGGCTGTTTTGTTAAGAATTAAAGAAATAACCGTATCATTATCAGATGATAATGGGTCGGCATCAGCATCACTGTTCCCACATCCAACTGTGTTTGTTTGCCCATTCTTAGGCCTCTGCCTAGGCCCCCTAGCCCTCAAATGGTCCTTCACCAAACTTGGGCATTTTTAAACTTCTCAATGATGTGATCTATCATCCTAGTAACATTGACAACAGTTGTCCACTTACAGTATTTACAATAGTATGTTTACTTCTTTCCATTTTTATCATTGCTTTCTAAACAGAATTGTTGCAAAACACTTTTCAGTTTTTGCCCATGATGCTAAAACATGTGCCTAGCCTACCTAAACATGGTCAAGCTACACAAAGGAAATGGAATTCCAAGAGAGAAACAGGAAACTCCTTTTCTTCTTCTTTTGATTAAATTCTTAGTTCATGCAGCCAGTTGAGCTTGTGCTTCATGTTGGGCACCAAGTTCAAAACAGTAGTGACGGTTATATTAGGTATGTATTTGACTATTTGTACAAATGTA
Organism: Sweltsa coloradensis; assembly: GCA_024449915.1. NCBI lineage: Eukaryota > Metazoa > Arthropoda > Insecta > Plecoptera > Chloroperlidae > Sweltsa > Sweltsa coloradensis. The sequence goes on from JAMZAV010004887.1 coordinate 51,232, forward strand.
AATAAAACAAATAAATGTGAAAATGACAAGGATATGGTATACACTGATTAAACAAGTAAAAGCATATTGAAAATTTTCAACGTTCCATCACTAGATACAGTACACCACACTGATATTCGATTGTCAACAGGCGCATTCCGAACTAGCCTGATAATAGCCTATATACGCGTTTCCAAGCAAAGATAGATGGCAGCACTAAAATGCAACATGTCGGACCGATCGGTGATAGAGGCGAGCTGCTTACGGCGGGCGCTGTATATTCAGTTGGCTTCAACTTGATTTTTGTTACATTTCTGATCATTTGCGAAAACATTGTTGATTATGTCATATTGTCAGCGTATTTTATTAGTAAAATATGTAAGTTTTGGGGATCGGCTTTATTAAAAACGGGAATTTAATGCCATTTTAAATTACAACAAATATTGAGTTATTTGATGATATAAGCTCGAAAAAAAAAACATTCTGTAAACTATTAATCACAGAAACAAGTGTATCAAATAACGTTGAATGATGAAAATAAATAATATTTTGCCAAGAAAATGTTGCCCAATAATAATAATTTCAATAATTTACTTGATTACCAAAAATCAAAAGAGCTTCTAGCAAATAGCCCTACACCTTCTTTTGCACTTTTTCTACTTCGTTTTACAATGTGAACGCAATCGGAGTAGGCCTATTTATCTACTATACACTTAGGACTACCGGTTTTTATATACATTTTACTAAAATTAGGCCTATTGAATAGCTGATGGCCTATTTTTATTATTGTTTTGTATGTCAATAATGGCATGACGCGTCATTCTGCAGACAGCTTTAAAATCTTGTAGGTCATATCATTATTCTTATTCTATAATAATATAAATCGTATTATCATGCATTATGTAGACATAATATTATGTAATAAATGATTATGACGGTAAACGGTATATTTAGGCCTACATTAATAAATAAGGTTGAAAAGGAGTTTAGACTTGTGCATAAGCCCTAATACAATTAATATTATTTTTGTTATTGTTTTGTTATTAATATTATTATTGTTATTATGACTTTTTTATATAATTTAATTATCACAATAAAACTTAAGAAATATATCTCAATTAAAAGTGCCATAAGCTATACTGTGTGTGTGTGTTTACTATGAGTTGTGAACATTCTTGATGGTTTGAATTTGATTTAGTATTTATCGTACTCTGTTAGCCTATATTTGGTATAAAGCCTATATATACCAATGATTTATTATGATATTATAATTATAGAATTGTTATATGGATACAAATGCCATCCTCGGTATCTCATGGGTGCATGGGGCGCAGGTCCGAATATAGTAATATTATTCTGGTTGACATGGTCTCGAATCCCGCATATTGGAGAGCGATTTTATCATTTTGGTGCACCCCCATGCTTTTGATTATCATCAATTAACAACATTTTGGGAGAGCAACGACAATGTACCTGTGATTGTACATATTTATAAGTGACAAACACGGAATGACATGTGTTCTTCAGGTAAGCACATAGCGCGCTCCTCCGCCTATCACTGATCGGACAGTTGCATTTTTCGCCACCAGGTAGCAACCCCTTTGCTTGGAATCGCGTATAGCAAAGCAGGGGAACCATCATTACTCACTAGAAGGAAATACTTGATGCTTAATTATGTGGCGTTGTTAAAAGGTAACCCCAAAAACCCATCCTACAATGCAGTTTTACATCCCCCTTTTAAAAATCGTTAGGCCTTCAAATTCCAACTCGGAACCTTCTCGTGGTTTGGCCCTTGATTAGGGGTGTTTTTCTCCCTGAAACTAATGGCGAGCTCTGGGTCGTCGTCGGGGAACTTTCCCCTTCCCTTTGACTACTTCCCCGACGGCGACGACAATGACAACACGGACGGATGATGACACAGACGGAGACGACCACGACGTGGGGGAACCCCTGCCCTCCCCATACGCTTGTGGCTGGTTCTGACCAGCACAGGCTTGTCCACCCCTTGTCCCCCCGCGTCATCCCTTACGTCCCTCCCTTTGTCTCGATTAGCTAAGTTGCATAAATATGAGACGTTAAGCAATATCCAATCAAAATCAAAATTGATCTGTTGGTTCGACAGTAAACCGGGGAAACTTCTTCATCTTCTTTATAGACAATGTCGGCTGATGCGCGCGCATAAGTCAGTGACGCCTGCGGTGAGCGTGACGAGGTTTTCCAAGTCACGGGCCCACTGCCTTTGTGATGATTTTGCTGGGAATTGTCTAGGAACCAAATAATGATATGCGGTGTGCTGAGCGAGATACATTTCTATTCGCGCTTCATATCTAAAGATAAAGCGGCGTTAGTCACAGTCGTTGGTCGCATTTCAAAAGCCATGCCTACACTCGCTCTCGGACCGCGAATTTCAAAACATGGCATAATAAAAATGATATTAAATTATATAAATTTTAAAATTTTAAATGATAAGTGAAACCGGTTTGCGCGAAGCAGCCGAACCGAATCCTGCTTCGCGCGAACCGGTTTCGAATTATTGAACCTAAAGTGATTCCTAGTGATACACCACAACCAACACACACCAACACATAACCAATGTTTTTAAATACCTAAAATCAACACAGCTGTACAAAAGGATTTAAAAGTGGCATGCCATTATATAAGAGAATACGGGCACTCATAACCTTAGTGTTGTGTGCCCTTAAACCCTAATAACTAACTAACTAGTACTGCGGCAGCTGGTTTTAGCTGGCAACCAAGTGACCAGTCAGTCGCCAATCGTATCAAGCTCTTTCTCTCTCTTGCTCCATTGAAATGATTTTATCACTGTCACGTCGATCAGCATTATTTACAAGTTATTTATTAGTAATTCGTTCCATAGACCTTTATCAGAGATGTACTGCCCCTTTTGGGAACCTATATCATACAGTTAATATAAGTTTAATTAGATTACATTTTTTAGATAAAAAAAAATTATATTTAATTTATTCATAACAATTACAAAAATACATAGTATACTGTTGTGTATTCAAATACCCGCCTGTAGGCCTAAGCAGGCAGTGGGTAACAGGCCGCGATGGAGGCTTGGGACGCGAGGCCTAGGCGGCGGTGTAAACCATAGAAGCCCGACTGTGTGCCTCGCTAGGGATGCATCAGTGATTGTCTGACGTGTAGGATTATCATCTTCGTCCCAGTCTTCTCAGCGCTGGCCGCTGTCTTCGTCCCAGTCTTCTCGGGGCTGGCCGCTGTCTTCGTCCCAGTCTTCTCGGCGCTGGCCGTTGTCTTCGTCCCCTTCTCGGCGCTGGCCGCTGTCTTCGTCCCAGTCTTCTCGGGGCTGGCCGCTGTCTTGTCACAGTCTTCTCGGCGCTGGCCGCTGTCTTCGTCACCTTTTCGGGGCTGGCCGCTGTGTTCGTCCCCTTCTCGGCGCTGGCCGCTGTCTGATGAGAAAATAAGATGAATACACTGTCTGAATGAGAAAATACACTGTCTTTCCTAACTCTGCTCATAACAAGAACAATACCAAAGTATACTTTTGGTTCCTCAACAGTAATAGGTACCCATCTTTCCTATACTTAATTCCTATCAGGAGTTGACATTGTTTGGTGGGCGTACCAATTTGTTTCGTCAACAATCTGATCAAATAATTCGTCTGACATCTTCGCCTCAAACACTGGGCACTTTTACAAATGTTTGTTACAATACCGGCAGTGTCTTCCTTATTGACTATTGTTGACCTGAATTTTGTGATTCTTGCGATTGTACTGTTTTAGGTTGTTGAGACCGGTTTCCAAAATTCCTTGGGACTGTTTTCAAGTGTCGTTTAATACTCGGAGATTCACATTTTCGGTTTTCACTTAGCTTTAACTTCTTTCAATAGTTGCTCTAGGCGGACTCCCAACTTCTTTTTCTCCTCTATAAATCATCATATTATGCCAATTGGGTCGTCGTCGGGGAACTTCCCCCCTTCCCTTTGACTACCTCCCCGACGGCGACGACAATGACAACACGGTTGGATGATGACACAGACGGAGACGACCACGACGTGGGGGAACCCCTGCCCTCCCCATACGCTTGCGGCTGGTTCTGACCAGCACAGACCTGTCCACCCCTTCTCCCTTCGCGTCATCCCTTACGTCCCTCCCTTGGTCTCGACGACGACGAAATAAAAAAAAAATATAAAAAAAAAAATAATAAAAAAAAAAAAAAAGACTAAGAGGGGCGTAGAAGCAAAGTGGACCAACCCACATTTTTTTAAATGGAGTTAGGTGCATTTCTGTATAGCTCACATTCAAAATATTAAGTGGTAAAACGGACCAACCTCTCACCGCCACCGTTATCATGTAATATCAAGAAAACAGTTGGACCAACCTAAAATCATGAAAAAGTTGTAGAGGCAAAGTGGACCAAGCCACAAAAAGTTTGCTATTGTCTGCTGCATCTTCCTATATTTTACCAGGTGAGTTTGTAATGATATTATAATCGTTGTTAGTTAACATTAACAATGATTTTATGCATGTACTTAGCACATTAGTCACCAAATGATTTGGACCAAGCCACAAGATAATTAAAATACTAACATCATTGTTGAGAGGCAAAATGGACCAACCCACTTTTAAGAGGCAAAGTGGACCAAGCCACTTTGATAAGGTATTTACTACTGAAAAATTGTTGAGAGGCAAAATGGACCAATCACTTTGATAAGGTATTTTCTACTGAAGTTATGAATTTTTAATAAATTATAAGATGTGATATTTTAAGTTAATATGTTAGGAAAGCAATAGACTGCATTCCAATCCCAACAGTTGAAGCTACATTTTATAAGTTGCTCCCAACTTTAACCCAAATTATCTCAGAAAGAGAATTGTGTGGGTTGGTCCACTTTGCTTCTACGCCCCTCGATTAGCCTATAAAGCAGTTTTTGACCCTCCATTTCAAAATCGGTATGAAGTTCACATGAAGGCCTCAAGACCAGTGGGCATCCGCTCCCTGGAATTACTGCAAGCCTTACACATAACACTTCCCCTTGTTTTCTACAAATCAAATGGGGCAATCCCACCTTGGTCACTTAATAAACCATGTTGCATAACACAGCTGTCAAAATATAAAAAGGCAACCACATCAAACACACAATTTTAAGCACTTTTCAACGAAATCCGATACAACTACAAAGATTTCATAAATATTTTTACAGACGGTTCCAAAACTAACAATACAGTTGGCTCTGCCTTTACAACGGAGAGCAACAACTTCAGTTTTAAACTCCATTCCATATACAGCGTCTACAATGCAGAACTGTTTGCAATTCTACAAAGCCTCCTGTTTGCCCTTGATAACAAGGACTCCAAATTCTTAGTGTGCACGGATTCTTTAAGTTCCCTAGAGGCTATTTGCCAAATTTACACTACACACCCATTAGTTAGTAAAATACACCTTATACTGTCCAAACTTGGTGCAAAACAAAAATCAATAGTTTTTTGTTGGGTGCCAGGCCATTCTGGTATTTTAGGAAATGATCTCGCCGACCAAAGTGCCAAAGAAGCTTGTAACAAAGAACAAATTGTTTTGAGACTCCAATTAAATTTAAATCTATCATACGAAGAACTTTTGTCTTATGAAAACAGTGAAAAACTTATCAGATTTCTAAACCTTAGCAATCTGATCGACAAATTATGACAGTTCAAATATATATATATATATATATATATATATATATATATAAAAAAATAAAAAAAACATCCATGATCCATGAAGCACGTTGACTTGCTATTCATTATGACGACGTTGGCAACGGATTATGATTTGGTAATTTGGCATTTTCTACATATGACAACTTTAGCATGTATACCTTTTCCCGATTTGGCTGTCTACAAATATATCGACCTTGGCAATTCTTTTCATGACAATGATATGAAAAACACATTTAACCTTATTAACCGTATTTTACATTCATACATAGTTAACTAAATATCTTGGGAGGCGCGAATAATCTTTGCCGTTGAAGCGCCCTTAAACTACTAATACTACCACAACAAATTGATTGCCAATTAGTCGTAACGCCTGATCTTAAAGCATTATTTAAACTTAAACTTAAAGAAAAGTGGTGCGAAGAATGGCATATCATGCAAAATAATAAGCTTCGCGAAATAAAAGGCGATGTAACACCTTGGATCTCTTCAAGGCGCTCTTCTCGACGCGAAGAGGTTGTTCTGACCCGTCTACGCATTGGACACACACATCTCACTCAAGGATACCTTTTAAAAGGTGAAGACCCACCACCTTGTGAGCAGTGTGGTGAGATTTTAACTGTTAAGCACATTTTAGTAGAATGTCCTCAACACATGGACGAGAGGAATGATTTTAAACTAAAACCTAATTTAAAAGAAATTTTATCTGATGAATCTGAGAACATAACCAATGTTTTTTAAATACCTGAAATCAACACAGCTGTACAATAAGATTTAAAAATAACATGTCATTATATAAGAGAATACGGGCACTGATAACCCTTACTGTTGTGTCCCCCTTAAACCCTAAAAACTAACTAACAAACTTCAAAAAAATTAAATATTTTTTACGAGGGGGCCGCACCTTGGCCTTGGCCCTGGTTCCTCCTCCTGGCAACTAGCCTTCTTTATACAAATTTCCCCAAAAAATTAAGTTTTCTCCCATCGTTGAGAGCCCAAATGAATTTTAGACCTCTCTTCTACATTGATTAAGGTATTACATTTTAACCTGCAGCTATCTGCACATACAGCATTTTCTTGACACGCTTCGCGGGGTTCGCCCATTCCAGCACAGTTAACGTACCCCTTTCCCCTGGTTTCTCGTTGTTTTTTTTCTGAAAATTGGCCTTCCACACGCTTTCTTGTGAGCCCCTTTTTTCCCCTCCCCAAGAGATAAAAGCCCAAAAAAAACATTTTAAATGTTTCCACCAATGTTTTTTGGCGGATTGTATTTACACATAAGTTCAAGGCGCGAATTGGTAATGCCATAATTCTGTAGAACCCGGGTTTTTGGGCATAAGAAATACTTTTTTGTCTTAATCTGCTCCTGTCAATAAATTTCTAGCTTTGCTATAATCTACTATCTACCTGTGAGTCTGATGAAATGCGCTGTGTTACAGTTGGTTTGTAATGACAGAAAGAACCCATAGATATTGTATTATCTGCGAAAATATAGTATCGTATAGTATTTAGTACAGTATTTTTATACATCTTTGAGATCATGTGCTAGTGTCATCATACAAATTTTGAATAATTTCCATGCACTTGACGGGGCAACATAAATATGACCTCGCCGCCCCGCACCTTTTGACTGCCATCCTACACAGGCTACATACAGTCACCAGCGCAGGGGCATTTCTCGCAGTTCGTAAGTTGTTCTTGCCCGTAGGTGGACGGTTTTTGTCTCCGCTCTTTGTTTGTTCTGTTCGTTCGGTCTCCACAGCACAAGGAGTTGGCTTCTGTTACTGCTAAATGCGTTTTTTTTTGTGTGTTTTACCGTTACGAGGATGTCTTGTTCTGTCCAGACTGAATTTTTTTTCTCCCTTTTCTGTATTGCTTGTCATTAAAGTGTTTTGTTATCTCGTTATTGCGCCCCTTTTTGTTCCGTCCACACACCCCGTGGGGTTTTGTTTGGTCAGTGTGAGATAGCTCGTCTTACTGCTGCGTGTTTTGTTTCAGCAAGTCTTGCCTGTTGTGTCCTCACATTGTTCTGTTAAATGTTTGTTAACTTCAGAAGGTTCAGAAGGTATTGAACACGTTTTAGAAACCTGTACAAAATATAGTAGTGATAGAAAAGATTTAAATTAAAACCTTCCCTCAAAGTTATTTGATTAGACAACTCCACAACAAGCGATAACGTTATTAATTTCTCTTACGTAAAGTAAACCTTTAAAATTCCTTTTTGAAATTCATATTTATTTAGCAATCAGAAAATTTGGGCACTGATATCTTTACTTTTTTTATCCCCTTAAAACCCCTATAACTAACTAACTAACTTCAGCAGGTTGCCTGTTCTGTTCAAACTGGACGGAGGGTTTCGTTTGCTTTTTATTCTACCCTGCTTGTTAGGTAATTTCTTGTTACGTCCCACAACAGAATAATAAGCTGTGCATTGTGTGTCCTCCCCTTGTACTGAAGGTGCGCCCCCCACTTCCCCACTTTCTAGTCGGGAGGAGGTTGAAAAGCTTTTAATTTCTTAAGCAAGATTCGGCAAAAACCAATGTTTAAAAAGTGAGTTGAGTTGATGCTTCCTCACTAACCCAGTAGCTACTTTTCTTAAAAGATCTTCCCAGGACGGTTTTTTGATTTATATATCTCATGTTATTATTCTTACTTGCGTCATTTATCTCTGCGGTTGTTGCTACCTTATTTTTTTCTCCATGAGAGTGGGGATAGTTTATGTAATTGTAATGGAAATCATAAAGTTGTGAGAGCTGACGGGAGAAGAGAACTGGGGTGTCTGAACAGTTGATACAGGGGTTTTAACATTGGCTTCTCTAAACAAAGCCGCCACTGCTTCCTTCAACTTTATGGCTTTTTTAATTTTTTAAACAAACAAATTCTTTAATTTACAGTTGTAGACATTACACAATAATAAATAATACAAGAAATACCTAAGAGCAAAGCCCCCCTTAACTTTCTACTTTTTAAAATTTAAAGTTACACAAATTTACTTAGATATAAGAGATAGGTACCTACTCCAAAAAATATGTAAATATAACGGAAAAAAAATAAAAAACATGCTGCAAACATAAAAACTTGGGATAATTTTAAGGCAGGTAATAGGTAAAAGGTAGTTAATTAAGGTATGAAGGTAAACTTAGATATAGATAGTTAACAAAACAAAAACATACATTCACAATAAAATGTGTTTAGGCATTTTATGTTTATACTTTTTGAAATGATGGTGAAAGATTGAATAATTGCCCAAGGAGAAAATAAGTTCATTGTAGGTATGGTTGTGGCACTGGATATAGAATTTTTCTGTAAGTTTAAAAACAAAGTCTCGGATTTTAGGTATTTTAAAACGTTCGTGTATAACATATATTGGCACCCAGCGAGGCAAGTTGCCTGTTATTCTAAGACACTTATTTTGCACTATTTGCAGTTTCTTGAGGATTGTGGCACACGTATTGCTCCATACTGGGGAAGCGTAAGTAATAATTGGTCTTATAAGCATTTTATACATTAGTAACTTGTTGCTTTCACGAGGGATGATTTTTTGTTAAACAGGGGAATACTGATGACATGGCTGCGTATGATTTTTGCACTTTAAAGTAAATGTGTTCGGTGAACGTTAGTTTTTGAGTCTTGTAGACCCCCAGGTATTGACGAAGTTCGACCCCAAGGATAGGAGTATCGTTTATTATAATGGTGGGTTTTTAGAGTTGGGCTTCCGTTTTCGTAAAGAGAATGGCAGAAGTTTTTGGTGTCGTTGATTTTGATTTTCCATTTTGCAAAGTGTTTCTTGATCCTATTGTAGGCTAGTTCTAGACGTGTTTTTATGGTGTCTAGTCGAAATGAGGAAATGTATAGTGCCGTATCATCAGCATACAAGGAAAAAAGATCGTGTTTGCGTTTTTGGGTTGTCGTTAAGGAATATATTGAAGCATGTGGGTCCGAGAAGAGATCCCTGTGGTACTCCAGCAGTGATTGGTCGAGTAGATGACATGGAATTTAATTGTTACGTTACAATTTTCTGTTTTTAAAGATAGGATTTAATCAGGCGAATTAGGTAGGCAGGGAAGAATAATTGACCATTTTTAAATATAAGGCCGTCGTGTCAGACGGTGTCGAACTTGAATTATTTTAAATAGAGGGTGAATGTGCACGGCAAAGTCCACATGCTTTAGTTCATCATCTGTGTACGCCAATCTTATCCAATTGTTCTCTGATGCTATCAACCTCAAATCCAGGTACAATGCCAAAGATAAATTGAATATATCATCTATCTGGAAAAAGTAATACATTATTAGGGATGAGGTTGAAGTACTGTGCATACAAGTAACATACCAAAACAATATGTTTAAATAATTGCCCCTCACAAACCAAAACAAAATAGGCATAATAATACAAGAAGTACACACAGTATGCACTCATGCAGATTTTCACATATTTTAATCATACTCACAGCCGTAACATGCTTTTTTAAAATATGTAGGTCTATGAGTTAGTTAGTAGGATAAGAATACTAGCTTTTTTTTCTTCTAAAAAACTGTCTTCATAAATTTATTTTTTATGACTTTTTTTGGGGTAATGGGATGGACCCACGAAAGTATGTTTATTTAAACTAGGAAAACGCGAAAGTCATTGTTAGACGACAAATGCGGGGCATACTTATTTAAAATTCTTAGTACTTTTGAGCATGTAAGGCTTGGCTGTCTTAATACAAATTTAAACTCAGTCACATAAGTGATTTTTCAGTGGGGCCTTCATTTTAATCGACTTAGCCAACACTGAAGGCTCTGACGTAATCGACAAGTGGCGATAACCAACCCAAAGATGGACATATTAAATAGGGGAAAAATAGCAATCCAAATAGTTGGACAGTGCGAGCAAATGTAAAATCACGCCAAAATCAACAAGACCAATTCAGAACACTTTGAATTTATTATATGCTACGTTTGCTAGAACGGCTGTAAAATCATCGTTAACTAAATTTCCTAAGACGAATTCCTTAAGTGATTTAATCAAAAAATCTTCTTCTGCTTGAAGCGAGTTTTTTAACCCGGGAGTTTCCCAAATCCATTTTTTTTAAAATTGGAAATTGCCGAAAGACACAATAACATTATCAGTTTTTAATAGCTTCAAACACATCATCTTGATGCATTTTGTTCATTACGTTTGTTTTTAAATCCTTCTGAACTCGTAGCACTGTTGGGCACATTAGAGATCCTCGAGCCCTGACACCTCGATTAGGGATCCGCTCTCCTTCATTTTTTTGGTACTACCCAACATTTTATTGCTGTATACAACGTAGTTTTTGAAAAGAAAATAAGACATTTGTCACGTGGTAAGTAGTTTTGCGGGATCTGTTTTCCTCTACTGGCCGTTTTCGTGGGACAAACATCCCTTTCCCTGATCTGATAACATTACTGTTGTACTTAAAATTCCCTAATTTAAGTAGATCGCCGATTTACCATTTCCTTGTAGTAGATTGTTTGGGAGAGCTCATGAATTTCATTCTTTTTCTTTAATAACTAAAATTCACTGTTGAGCCTGACATATATGCTATAAAATTCACAATTCTGTTGTTAATTACTAAATTTTGAAATTCAGTAAATAACTTCGATGTCATTTAGGACAATAGTTTATGAGGTATAAAATTGGTGGTCCAGATAGGTATTGTGTGAAATTGCCGGTGAAATCGAAAAAGAATCGCAAAAATTTTAATTTAAAACATTCAAAATCAATTTTTTTTCCAAATTTGTGCATTGCTGTGTTCAGTTTATGCCAAAGATTTTGATGGATGAAACTTTTTGATCCGACCATAACTTTGGTTTTAAAGTCACTTTTCAATGTAAAATACTAAATGCATGTTTTTAGCCTGGCACTTCAACTCATTTTACTCTTTACTGCACCCCTGCTGCTCTGTTAATGCTACAGCTGCTGCTCCAGAGTTAGACATAGGAAAAGACGTGGCTGTAGGTAAACTTCTTTCTCTTGCCAGTCCAGCATCAGGAAGGGAGGGCTTCTTGTATTGGACATCCTGGAGCTTATGACCCAGGTATCGGTTCATACGCCCCAGCTCCCTCATCCTGGTTAATTCTGGAAATACATTCCTTTCTAGCCAGTGGTCATATGTTTCTGAAACAAAAGCCAATAATAATGTATTAAATACTTCACGTGAATAATGCTGCACATAGCACATAAATGCCTAAACTGGGATCATAATGTATTTTTCGGTCGTGAATGATTTATGAAGACGACGACGAAATCCATATTTGTACAATGTATACATCTAAGTATTAAACTAATCTTGAAAAAGAAAGAACATATGAGTATAATGAACAACGCGTAAAGTAATTAGCACTGGTACGGGAGTACCAGTAAACAGGATAGGGGGCAACACTGTATTTAATCAACATATTCTTTAAGTATACAAAAACAAATTTGCTGCATTGAAATTTCTTGTTGTAGGTGCCAAGTAGAAATGGCCGTTCAAATAAGGGAGCCGCCTAATCCCCTGATCCCAAGGGTCACTTTAAGACATTCTTTATCATACTTGTTGAAAGAAAAAATGAAAAATAGGTATATTATAAAGGCTTATTATGAATTCATCAGTATCAATCTATGCAGCTTTTTGTTGCAGCTCATCTGAGGGTAACATACATTATAATTGGAAATAGCATGCTAACTACGGCAGGCATTATGGTTTCAAGTCTAAAGAATACAAACGTTGGACTGCTTTTGATAAATTTACAATGTGAAGGCAATAATGTTATAACATACTAGGTGATCATTTTTTCTTTTATCATAAGCCTATACACTGTAAGGAAATTCGCCGTATGATCTACAATTATGTTATTGGCAAGAGGAGCTGCCAACCATATAATGGTAGATGTACGCATACGTGCTATGAACAATCTACTACACCTGAATGCTAGAAAGTCCCTCCAATAATGGTAGATCTCCAGTCCCATTTTAGTCACCTATGATATGTATTATGAGCAAACCACTCTCACATAACTGTAGATCATTCGTTCCGTTGTAGTCAAACGTACTATTCTTGTGAGTGAACTACACTCACATAATTGTAGATCATTCGTTCCGTTGTAGTCAAACGTACTATTCTTGTGAGCGAACTACACTCACATTATTGTAGATCGTATGTTTCGTTTCAGTAAACGTTATTTACATCGTGCACAGCCTTCCCTTATATAATTGTAGCTTGCTAGTTCCGTTATAGTCAAAACATAGTTTTCTTGTGAGCGAACTACACTCACATAATTGTAGATCATTCGTTCCTTTAGTCAAACGCATAATTGTCTAAGCGCCTGTAACGCGATCTAGGAGCAAATAAGCAAACTAAAAACTAAAAATTAGATTTATTTAATCATTTAATTATTGTATTTAGTACTATTTCAAATCATATATTTCCTTCAGCAATCGATCATCTGTAAATGGATACATAGCACATGTTAATTTGACACTAATATAAAGTTACAAGATTTTTCATGGTGACTCGAACTCGATCCAACTGGTACACTCCAACTGTAAGCAAAGACTCAGACCGTTACGCCACAGAAGACGCTGAGTACGAGAGGGAGTTACCTCCTATAGATACAACAGCAAATCGACGCAAATATCGTAGGCTTTGTGCACTGGCTTTGTGGCCTACCTTTATTAATATGCATGTATTATTATTGTGTTCTATAATTTAATCATATGGTTCAGTTCTTGCTTATAAGTAATAAGTATACGGTATTTTTAAATAGCTCAATGATTACATGGAAGCAGGAATTAATACTACACATTTGATGTATATGAGCATAACTTAATATATGCTCGGTGCTTGTAGTCTTCAAACAAAGGGCTGCCTGTTGCGAAGCTCGATAATATGTCCGTGAGATTTATGTTTTATGTTTATGTTTTGTTTCATTTATTTGTTATGAGTGCAAGGGTCAAAGACTTAAAGTGTTTCTCTTAGGTGCCAGATTTCAATGACCAGTTAGTGTTTGGTTTAATGGTAGGTTTAGATGAAACCAAACACTAACTGGTCATTGATAAACCGGGCTTGAGCAATACGAATTGCCGTGATAAATAGGTTGAATGATACATTATTGTACATCAAACATCCAGATGCAGGTGATCTCTCGCACAAATATCGTGCTGTAACAATATGCTGCCTGCCAATTTACCCTCACAAAATGGGAGATTCACCTGCCGCGACAAGTAGTTGTTTTCGGGTAACATTATAGTACATATGCTATTCTCACATAAGTGATCTCTCGCAGAAATATCGTGCTTAACAATATGCTGCTTGCTAATCTACCCTTACAAAATGGGAGATTAAAAGGCCTCCGTAAATAGGTAGTTGCTACTTAAGTTAAAGTCGAATCTCGGCAGATTAATGTTAAATCATCTCAAACTTTTGCGGTTCGCGTTCATTTATAAAACGGAAAACTGGATTCTTTAATATATAATGGTAGTTCTACGGATTATGAGAGTCTTGAAGACGACTTCACCATTTCATAATTGTAGATTGTTGCCCTCGTATAATGGTAGATCACCCAAGATTTCTTAGAGTGTATGAGGAGGAAAGTTATTTTGAATTTTACTTGCAATTTTTTATACGAACACTATTAAAAACACAGTATATTTTATCAGTATCACCTACCATACATTTTAAAAGAGATGTTTATATGTTGCCGGCAACAAATCTGTCCGACCAGACAAGTTGTAACTATGACAACTAAAAATCCAAAGCTGAGAAAACCGAAATTTAAACCACGTAGGTACTATCTTGCTCTTTTGCCTAGAAAACAAATACAAGCGTTGTAATACCATATACACACTTTTAATGTAGGCTACGAAACAATGTTTTAAAAAAGATCAAAATTAAAGGTAATACACTAAAATAAGGAGGGTGGGTAAAGATTATTTGGATGATTTCACCTGTGTTTTCCCATAAATTGGCATTTCCAACATACCTTTCATTGCATTGAGAACTTGTCCTGGCTTTGCTGGCTTTGGCTGCTGACCTCTTTTCGCTGGGCCTCTTCTTCCCGTAATTGAGTGGGTGGCATGAACTTCATGTCCACAAATGGCCACAGCTAACTCTCGAACAAATAGTGATGGGGTAATGCCAAAGGCACATACCCCCTCGTATTTATTGAGAGGTATCCAGAGGTTGTGCCCCAAATGTATTTATAAAATGAAAAAGTTCATATGAAAATTAATTTAAAATAACTGGCATGGAATAACAGATTCACAGAGTTACAACCATTTGTTTTGGTAATTGCAAAGTTAAAACATAAATTAAATTTTAAATTTACATTAAAATCCTAATTAATGAATTGTGAATCTACTCTTTTTCTTTTCTTATGACTTTAGTTTTAGCTAATAAGGCCATCATGCATTGTATGGTTTTCCTGTAGAGACACTGACATAGAGTATCCCAGTATCGAATCATGACCAAGAAAAACGTATGGAGTATATGAATCAAGCAAAGAAAATGTAACCATAAACAATTTAAAACAACCAGTTCGTGGATAGTGAACCCTCATAAGTATGAGTACAAGTATTTTTTTCATGATCACTAAACCACTCGGAACATGTAGGTTTTTGTAACGTCTACGATCTCTTGAAAATTTTAATTAAGTTGGAGTATATAGTCGTAGCAACAACAGTGCATATGCCCCACAAGTGCAATGTGATAAAACACAGTGAATACAATATCACATTTACATATACATTCAATATAATACCTCTAGCAAGTTAATATTAAATCATGACAGTCAGTAAAAAACAAAACAGTGCCGTGTATACATAATACACACATATGCTCATACTTGCACGCCAATACACTTGTTAGCGCGTAGGCGAGAGAGTCCTACAATTGCGACCTAGTGTAGGGCGAGGGGGGCCACAAGACGACTAGGTATTCGATGAGGGGGGGGGGCTAGTGGACTGTATTATAGGGTTTTGGAATCGAGCTTGCCGTGAGAGGCGGAGAGTTAGGGAAACCGAGCTGCGAAATAAACTGAAATCACTTACCGACTTGCTGTATGGGCTGGGCAGGTAGCAGACGGCGGGCATGTGGATTGACTCCGCTGGCGCGGCAGGCGTCGGGGGCGTCGGCGGCCGAGAGCGTTATAATGGTGAAATATAATACACTAATATAATGTTAACACATAGAAATAGTTACCAGGTACACTGTATACGTTACACTGGCGAGGGGGCGGTACATGTGTGAAACACACACGCTGTTTCTCTGCGAGCGAGAGACTTTGAGCTTCTTTCAAACGGACGTCTGAGAGTACACTGAATCAGCGAGTTGCCAGCATAGTGCTGACAGACCGTAAATTGCGGGCGCGTGGATACAGAATACATCACAGCCGGTGGGAAAGGATGGAAATTGATAGAAAAAAAAATCTAATATCGGGCGGTCACAACACTTTTTATTTCAACCCACCCAGGATCGGCATCCATGCCAAATGTTGTTTACCCACAATTTTTTGTTTTATTTATTTATTTAAGACACAGTACACGTATGATCCATATTCAATTATTAAGATTTGTGCGTAATTCATAATATAATGTTTTTAATGTAGATGTGTTAGTAAAATTTCTAACTGTGTAAATTTGTGGATTATGCAACGCAACTTTCCTTGTGACGATATTTATGTTTGACTGTCCCATTCCATGTGTTGAATCTATTGTTACGCCTAAGTATTGTATTACAGAGACTTTCTCTATCCAATGCAGCTGCATTTCTTTGTGCTGAGAGGCAGTTTGCTGAATGTTTTCTAAGAGGCATCATTTTTGTTGCAGGTCTCTGACTTCCAAAGTGGAGTGGACGAATTGGAGTAATGTAGTTTCCGGCCAGTATTGCAATGTCTTTTGTCGGATGAAATGGTGATGTGCGACCCACCAGAGAGACCATTATTTTTCCATTGATTTCAAGAATCCAAGTTTTCAGAAACAACATAGTTTTTTCTTCTATAAACTCAAAAACATTAATATTGTTTGATTCAGAGATTTTGCCCTCTCTCTCTCTAATACATTTCGCCTCTCGGCTCCCTTAGTGTTCTACTTCAAAATGGCAAAACTCATGTCTCCAAGATTGTCAATTTAAAACCATGAGCGCCAATTCCATAATTGGTGAGCTATCCGTTTGCACACGTTGGTATTTCATATGTAGTCGTTATGCCTCCTCCTCCATCCACTCTCTTGCCACGTTCTTTTATCGTTTTATCGTTTTCCAACTTGTGTTTTTTTTTCCGCGCCCTTTTGATCCTCGCTTCCTTCTTCTAAACAAGGAGCTAAAACAAGTTTGGTAAAATAAGAGTCTCAATCAGACAATCTAAGCGCTTAATTGATATCCAACTAAAACTAATGGGCCTGATAACTCTACTGTTGAGAACCCTAAAACAACACTGAACTATTTGCAATCAGTGAAGGCAGGAAGTGTTTTTGGTAGAGAAGGCATAATTTTTGTGGGGCTCGTTGTCTTGTGGTTTAGCGTATTTGCTTCCAATGCATTAGTCGGGTTCGATTCCGCGCTAAAGTCAGAAGTTGTTTAACTTCGGATTTGGACTTAAGTCCATCAGTTCTTGTCTTAGGAGTTTGGTAAACGGTGACTTTTGGAGCCGTCCTAGCACTAAGCAGATAATAAAATTTTTCAGAGTTGTTCTGAATCGGCCCTTGTTGATTCGTCGTTGATTCGCGGGTTTCGCATTGTCCATACCACTGATTGCTATATTTCCTGATTAAAACTATCATATTTGGTTGTTATCGCTCACTGTTGTCGTTCGATTGCGTCGGGGCATGCAGGGTTGTCTTGGTCGCTTTGATTTAAAGTCCCCCACTGAAATCATGTTACATAACTTGAGTGGGTAGACTCTAAATAAAATTTATTTTATTTAATTATTTTATTTATTTAGGTAGGCCTACTTTTAGAAACGACTTTTTAATGTAACACGAAGACCTCGAAAGATTGATGTTGTTGTGGGGACCTCGTCGGGATAGATTTTTTCGATGAGTGAATACATCTGAATTACAGTAGGCATTGCAAATGTAGGAAGAAAACAACAAGATACGTTTCAAATCATTCCCCTTGTATATTATTGTATATGTATTGTATTTTATATTGTATATTTAAAACTAGATTGGTCACAAAATAACTAAAAATGGTTTTTCACAATATAACAAACAGTCAGCCCATGTTTATGTAGGATGCAATTAATTAATTTTAAGTCTATGCCAAGGAAGTTTATTTTAATCATTACTGATCCTACCATTAGCAACTAAATTTTAAGTACACTTTAATAAAAAGAATTATGTATCTATCTGGAGATTTTTTAATATCATGATGAATGTAAGTAATCTAGGAATATCTTTAGTTTCAATATTTTCCATACAGTTGGTAGATCATGATTTAGATAACTTCTTGTCAAGGTATCTCAATTTTATTCCCAATTCAAAGTATATAATATTCTTTGAACACTAATGGTCAAGATTATCACGCAAGCCCATGTTGCTATATCAACAAACAACACAGTTGTTATGAGGTTGCCTAGGGAACTTTAACGTATACAGATGTATAGACATTCAACACAAGAACATTTTTTAATCCATGCACTTTAGAGTAGTATAGTTAGTATAGTAAGTAGGTACGTGTTTGTTAGATTTTATAATGGTAAAGTAAGCCTTAACTTATTGAAATGTTTGAAGAGACCGTTAATACAAACACAAAGGCACAAAATAACGACAACTTGTTGCATAGTTGATAAAGTGGTTTTGAACATCTTGTATCACTGCTAATTACAGTACACTGCAATCCGCCGTGTGTCTGCATACTCGCACATTACGTTATTATAGCTATACGTGTTCACCAAGTACCACACAACAAACTAAATTCTATGACCAGTACGTGGCAAACCCTCAACTTCATACGTTTAAAATGTGCATTGCATACTTGAACAACAATCTCCAAAAGAGACCTAATATTTATTCCGTGCTCCCAAATCAACTAGCCAGTTAACAAGCGAATTGATTCGTTTCCACTGAAGAAAAAAGAATAGTGTGCGAGTTTTGCCTTAATGGGAGTTTATATTCAATGTCTAACCTTTCATTTAAAGCAACATCAATAGAGCAATTGAACTCTGTACATGTTTAAACACTGTTTACTAGTTAAATTAATATAGAAATCAATCCAAAGTTAACATTTACAGTAATATTTTTATGCACTGTGTATTATGTCAATCTACCGTATACTAGTCCAATTGTGGTCGCATTGTGACATTCTATTCAACCATGCATGGCTCAATGGTCGATGCTAGATAAACCTGGAATTGAATTTGAGGAAGATGGGTCACACGTTTAAGCAGTCATGATGGGCACCGTCGGCAGCTTCGAGGACCACAATATTTACTGGGGGGGCCTTTCTTTATAATTGGAGCTTCCAGTTGCTCAAGGTTGGTATTTATTTTTTTATTTTATGATATTTTCTCGCCGCTAGCTAAAGTGCCATTGTATGGCACATTCCCTCTTAAGCCTAAGTTTGGTATTAGTCCCTTAAGCCTTAAGGTTGGTATGAGTGTGCCTAGCCTCCTGCAAGTGCATACCTACAGGCCATGATTGGAGGTGTATACATCTGGTCGAGACAAAAATAGTTTTAAATGTCAACTCTGTCTGGCAATGCTACGACGGCCAGACTTGTGAGATTATTGTTACCTACGTTTTGTTGAAGGGCATGGGTGAATGGTTTAAGTTATTACTTGTACCTTTGAGTCAATTTCATTTTTTATCAAAGATACCACATTAAAGTTTGGGACCTGTTTTTTCCCAGTTTCTCAGACTCTACTGGCGACTTCCCTGAGAAGTTCTATTGATGAAGCCATTAAGTTTTTTGACGACTTATCTCGTAATATGTCACAGTGTAAGTTCCACTTAAGATCGTCTGTAATGTAAACTGCATAATGTAAAAGTTGTATAAGCTTAGGCCCTTCTTACATCTCACTGTTTTGGGTTTGGAAGGCTTGGCTGTTTTTACAGTTGTTGTTATTGTGGGATTTTTTCTACAGAGCTGCCCTGTTTTGGGTTTGGCCCGCTTTTTTGCAAGATTTTAGCATATTGTGTGTTTTACGTTTTCTCGTGAATTTGAAAATAATTCTAGAGATGGAACATGATAGTCTATAACAATAACATTTTGATAATTGAGATGGAAATATTATTGAAGGCAATTCTTTTTTTTCCAAACACGTACATCATATTTCCCGCGCTTATGCAGACCTAAGCTATAGGCCTAGCCCTACCATTAGTGGCTTGTGTGAAGATAATAATTTTGACAATTTCGGATTTTAACGAATGCACAAAGATAAAATTTCTAGCCTATTTGTCAGACCAAACAAGTTTTATTTATCACCTAGGCCTACTAACTCCAATCTTGATCAAGACCTATAATGCAACGAAAGAAGGCATATTTGGACTAAACATTATTGTTTTGATTAGGCCCCTAATGATTATGATAATGATTGGGTTAAAGATTAATTTTATCTTTGTGCATCCTAATTCTTTTCACTACAAAGTTCAAACCCAGACAACATAAAAACTTACGCTCCTATGTTTGACGATGGCAGGACAACGTTTCCAACTTTTACTGGAATAGGGAATGGCCCTTTCTGAATGGCCACGATGCCGGGCCCGGTCACTTTTATAAAAATTTTGGCCACCAACACTGCGTTATAATCATCACTTTCTACCAACCAATTTGGATGGGAACAAGGGCGTTGATTATTGTTTTCCACCAGGGGAAAATCCACAATAGCATATTGACCTGCAAAAAACCCATTGTTAATTCAAGTACTGCCTACCGTATTGACATACTCAATTTGTCATATGGAAAGGAGTGTCCAAACTTGCTTTTTTAATATCATGTTCATCCATGTCATACAACAAAATGAATCCACCCCCGTCCTTTACAAAAGTCCTGGATCAGCTGCTGTTTGTGAATTGTCCCCTAACAGCATTTTATTTTAAGGTGGCGGCATAGTTATACTCCACCTTTCCTAGATGTTAAAGCTCTTATGACAGAGTCATATGCTGAACTTTCTCATCTCCCCCATTTTTTTTTTTTGGTGTAAATCGAAGTACAAGTCTGCTGCCATATTTTATGTATCGCCCCAACAGAGCCTCGGCTTCATGTGAAAAGAAAACCTTGTTGTTAGCTTTATAACCATGGGCAAACCATGCCCGATACAAAGGTCACATGCCCATAATATGTTTACAATTGCTCCGAAACTTCACATATGGTCCATTATAATACTTCTGAAAATATTGTCCAAACACCGAGCAACGATTTTCAAAGTATTGCACAAACTTATTCAATGGCGATGAAATTGGACTGACTTCTTTCTCTAGACAGAACTACAAGAGCTTTGCTTTTATTTTAGGGGACTGACTTGATTTTTCTCTTTATTATGGTTTTTATTATGGTATGGTGGCTGGCACGAAGAATGAGTAGTTGGTAAAACATCATTGCAGC
>JAMZAV010004888.1:0-69226 GCA_024449915.1 Sweltsa coloradensis
GTCGGGCTTCGTTCCCAAGCTGTAGTAGAGCATCTTAAAGGTCGATCTTCAACTGCCTGGGACTGGGAACAAGACAAGGTCCGGCAATAGTAACGAGAATATTGTCTATGATTTATATTGCCTAGAAACTGTTGCAGTAGGCCTTACCGGAAGCCAGGCCTAGACCTATTGCTGGGGCTATTGTAGAGTTGGCCTACAACCATAACCTGAGGGCCACATTTGAGTTAGGCCTTGGTAGCCAGCCGGTTGGTCGGGCGAGTCCAAAATAAAACGGAGTGGATATTCTTACGGCATGCCGTAAGAATTACTACACACTACTCTTACGGCATGGAGCGAACTTTTTCGTTTGGTATGCCCAGATTTTGATCAGTAGGTAGGGCTAGGCCTACTTTAGATTTAAAATAGCAACGTTAAAGGTTTTGTAGGTACGTACTTTAGATTTAAAATAGCCACGTTAAAGGTTTTGTAGGTAGGGCTACTTTAGATTTAAAATAGCGACGTTAGGCCTAGCCTAGGCCTGCCTAGTGCATGGTCATAGTAGGCATAGACCGTAAGAATTACTATACACTTTTCTTACGGCGCCTGTTGATGAGTCACGTGATGAGACAACCAATGAAAACACATAGGCCCTACCGTAAGAATAATTTCTAGTAATTCTTACGGTAGGCCTATGCCGTAAGAATATCCTCTGCCAAAATAAAAACATCATGTTTTTGCTGTTTTATAACAAAAGATAGGCCTACTAGGCCTACAAAACTTTTGACGTTTCTATTTTTGGCCAAACTCCTTTTCGGTTGAAGGTCCTTTAGCCTAGGAGGCTCTAAAATAGAAATGTTAGGCTTAAATTGTTTTCCAGTTTTTTGTTTCATGTTCTGATTTTGGAGTATTTTAGTGAAAAACATGGTGATTTTATTTTCCCCCCCCCCCCCCTCCCCCCCTCCCCAACAAAAGAAGTTCCAGGTAACCTAGGCCCAGCCTACCTCTGATGTACAACCTACTAGTCTACCTACCTACAAGTTAACACTTACTAATTAATGTCATCAGTGTAGGTGTAGCCCTAGACCAAACTAGGTTTAGTCCCTGTAGACCTAGTAGGCCTACCTAGATCTATTAAAACGTAGCTCCTATGCCTTTATCATACTTTGCATTCAGGGGAATGCTAGGCATTGGCCTAGGGTTAGGGCCTACCAACTTTAAAATTTTAATCAGACTTTTTCAATTTTAATTTTTAATGTGATTTTGGTACTTGTTCATTAACGGGACCCCCTTCAATTTTTTGTTAATTGGTCCCCCCCCACTGTCGTTTTTTTTTACTTATTTCTGTTCACAATGAATAATTAGACAACTTGCAAGGAGTTGAATATGACTCAAGACAGTGAACTTGACTCACACGTTCAACGTGACTCCTGGCGAGTACAGTCCATTGGAACGCGTAGGCCTACATAAGAGGGTCATTCTCCACTAATGTGAAACTGAAATTGCAAAATATTTTTTGTAGGCCTACCTCACTACTTCATGTTATAGGCCCTATATCATTTTAAAGAAGGAAGTCTGAAGAATCTTAGTATTACAAAGATATAGGCTAACTTGTTTTTGGCACACCAAGCAACAAAGTCATGATATGTGTACATTTTATCGGAAAATGGGTGCGGACGGGACGGGACAAACTTTCAGATTTTGATTTTGATAACAGTGAGTGTATTTTTTTGATGATTTCTTTTTTAATTATTATTGTGTGTGTGTAGGCCTATATATACTTAAAACACAAAAATTTTGAAAAAATATTACATTCCCATGAAAATATATATTTTTTAAAATAATTTGCTACGTTTGAGAACCAGATTACCAGCTAATCTTTTGTAAAACTCCATCAAAACTAAAGCTAGACTTTGGATTTTTTGTATTCTCTTTATTTACATATTAGTAATGAAGTAGGCCTACCTACACAAAGTTTAAACAAATTTTGTTGGTAAATTATTTTTTTATGGAATTTATCAATTGTGTCCCGTCCGCATCTAGACTTGAACGAGTGCTGACGGAATAAATGTTCGGACTTAGATTTTGATACAAGAATGTAGGGATGCATGATATTTCCGTTTTGTTGTTTTAATGTTAGGGTAAACCATTCTTAAAAACAAATATTAAGTAAAAAAAAATTGAAATCCCAAGAAATATCTTTTTTGTAAGAAATGTGCTTTGACTGCAACAAATTACCAGCGAGATTTGGATTAAACACCGTGTTACTTATTAGGCTATGTAGGCCTACTAGGCTACTATTATAGGCCTATATATAGTAGGTACTGGCCAGGCCAGATGGAATTTAAATTAGTTCAGTGGCCATTGCTTTAAAGAAGAAGAAGAAGAAAAAGACCCAAACCTGCTGGATATATACTAATTTTGCAATGTTTAAAAAAGGTCAACCAATCGGTCCTTTCTCAATCCAATGCTCAAATAACTCTCCATTTTCTGGTCCCCAGACCAAAAATCAGCACCAGCTTCTTCAATCACAATGAGATGAAGAATCAGATGGGAAGACGTTGGGGTAGACACCCCCCACATAGGGTATACGGGGAACTTTCTGAAGGAACCTGGATTGCCGTAGGCCTACTTTACGACGACCAATGGTGGCCAGGCCAAGTCATTGAAATTGTGGGAGATAGCATTATGGTTAAATACATGTTCAAGCCAGCGTCAATGACAAAAAATAAATTAATTGCAATGGACAACCCACAATTTGAAAAGATTAAGAATACAGCATATCTCGCTACACTGCCAGGAGATCCTCCACTGATTGATCGTCAAGCACGATACTTTGGCTACAGCTAAGAGATTGTATAAAAATACAGTGGGCTATCAATAAAATGTGAAGTTATAGTAGGCTACAGAATTTGGTTTTGGACCATATTTATTTTAAGTAAATAATTAATATTTTCATTTACGTAGTATGGAGATAAAAACTGTCCCGTCCGCATTGTCCCGTCCGCATCTCACAACGAAATTTGATTAATTCCGTATAGGTCTTAAACTTATTGATTTAATTTCCAATCTTCAGTATGTTATTTGCAAAGAGTTATATTTAGCAAATATCCAAACAGACTAAAAAAAAGTTTAAACATTTCAGAGAATTTTGATCTGGAATAGTGTTGATTTAAAAACATGAACTTTGTGCGTCCCGTCCGCATCCTATGCAAATTATTTTTTTTAATCCATCAATGTTTTTTTCTCCTAATTATCATCCTAATTTTCAGCTTTAAGGGTGTCTGAAAAATTAGAAAAAGTATATTGACACTTATGTTTAGGATATTTGTCACACTTTAATGAATATTATAAGTTTCTAAATGTCCCGTCCGCAACCTGCCAGTTAGTGGAGAATGACCCAAGAGCAGTCGTCGCCGTGGTACTTTTCCGTTGAAAGTCCTTTATAATATTTAAAATAGAGACCTTTAAGGTTTTAGGTGGAGTATTTTAGTGAAAAAGGTTGGTACTGTCCGCCATGTTGGCGTAGGCCGTGTCACTCCTGGCGCAAGTATGTCGCCGGAAAAGATGTTTTCGAATCTTCGTTCAAAATAATTGTGTTTTCCCGGCCTCCCGAAACTCAGATGGAGTAGGCCTATGTAGGTGATTGTCTAATGACATGTTTTCACTGAATTTTTACATTTGTTTGGGGGGGGGGGGGGGGGGGGGGTCCCATTAATGAACAAGTACATGATTTTTATTTATTTAAATCAACATCAGTGTGTTCAAAACTTGCCAAGGGTTTGGGGAACAATTCAATTAGGCCTAGGTAGGCCCTACTAGGCCTACGGTAGGCCTACTTCCACAAATGTTTCAGAAAATTACCTAGGCCTACCACATTAAAAATTTTGTGTTGAAGGAAATTTCAAATTATCCATTAAAGTCATGACAACTTTTGTGTCTGTTGCTCCAAATGAAGTAGGCCCTAATTAAGGTGCACTTGATCTAAATCAATTATAAAATAAACATCACCCTGACCCTATCCCTGCACCGTTACTTTCTTTTTCCAGAATTGAAAGCTATTCGTGCAAGATGGCAGGTGATGACAAACAAATGTACAAACGCTTCATGGTGAATGCGGGGTGACTCCGCACGACTTGCAGGCGCTGTCTCCTCCGCAGACTGCGCTGGGAATATCACCCGGCCCACAGCTTGTACAAGCCGCAGCGTCTCCGGCGACGAGGGACGGCCCCCTCTGTGACACGATCAGCCGTAAAACACTGTTTTATCTCATTGCAACACTCAACTCAGCATTCCAGCCTGACTATGATTTCTCTGATGCAAAGAGCCATGAATTCAGCAAAGAGCCTAGTCTTCAGGTAAGTCATATATATGTACAAACGTAGCCTACCTGGGGGATCTCATTTTATAATTCACTAGGAAAACATTAAAATCGTTGGCAGACGAACGTTCGTGCCACAAGTTTGAAACAATAGGCTAAAGTGAGCATTATTGCTTCTCAATTTCGTTAGGGTAATTTAATACACAAAACATTCTAACACTCTAACATTCTAACAATTAGATAGACGTACTAAATGCATAAAAACATGAACCCAAATATCAACCTATTCTGAATAATGTGTCAATATTTCCCTCTTTGAATGGTTGACTTTGAGATTAAGCCAACTTAAAGAAAACTAACGAAAGAGGCTGCCGTCGTACTGCTGTTGGGTTCCCTGTCCTAACTCCCCTATTGTAATTTTCTTCCAGTGGGTGATGAACGCGGTGGACAGCAACCTGAGCGCGACTGCGGGGGAGCAGTATCGAACGATGCGAGTTCAGCTCTGGTCGGCCATAGAGGATGAAATTACCATGGGCAACTGTGACATATACAGGTAGGCCTATAACAAAGCATTTTCTTTTTATCTTTCAGAGAATATTCTCATGCTCGGAGAATATTCTCCACTCACATTTCTAGGCCTACTTACAGCGCAAGTCGAACGGGTCTTTATCGTGATTAATTTGTCTGTAAAATGCATGTTTGTCTGTTCGAATTCGTACAGCCGAATGGCCGAACAGATTGAGCTGAAATTTTAAACAGATATCCGTGACCAGTTTACTGAGTACTGCTAACAAAATGAGAAAAAACCGTTGCGATTTAAACCTATAAAAAATAATATATTGAAAAATAGGATTAAAACGGGGTCATTTAATGGCAAGGCTTTTGTTTTTGCATGCATGTATGCAGTGACCAAGGTATATCGAATCTTGCACGCTGAAGGTTGCCCAAAATTCTGCTGGGAGATTGACTAAATCTTGCAATCTTTACACCTACTTTGTACTGTCTGTTTTCCATAGTAGGCCTATTGTATGCATTTACCGATAGTGGCGCTCGACTCTGATTCGGGAGGTCCCGAGTTCAAATCCCGTCGAGACCGGCAATCCTGACTGTAGGTTTTTTCCGAGGTTTATGGTTTTAAACACCGTTATCAAATCTCACACTGAAGGAATGAATTTATGATATCCAGTATGCGTACCCTGGTGAAAAATCTTGGCAAGATCTTGACAAGATCTTGGCAAGATTGTATTGTAAGATCTTGTATTTTTCTTGCCAAGATCTTGCCAAGATTATACAAGAACTTGTCAAGATCTTGCCAAGATCTTGCAAGATCTTGCAAGATCTTGTATAATCTTGGCAAGATCTTGTATAATCTTGGCAAGATTGTGGTTGGTCTATTTATGCGGTACCGGTACGCCTACTTGATGCAATTTCGATACACACTTTGCCACCTTATTAGATGTTTATCCGTGGCTTGTTAATCTAGGCCCTGTGAACAAGAACATAAAGCACGTAATTAGGGGTGTGCGAGTACTACGTGTGTACTGTGACGGCAAAAAGTAGGCCTTGGCCCTAGAGACTGCGTGCTTTCAAAATTATTACGATAAACAACAAAGGAGACTTGGATGCGGGAACCGGGAATAGGCCTAGGGTAGGCTAGGCCCTAAGCCTAGGCCTACACGGCATCGAAAACAAAACATCCTTTATTGGTTTCGTTGCGTCTATGTCACTAATATTTCAGATCAACTATCGAGAAGAAAGAATGCCGGTGAATATTCCATTAATGCACTTTTTACGTATTTAAAAACCGTAGTTGGCGTAGTTTTGACGTGTTTTATGATTCTTCCTTCTATCTTCCATATTTGCTTCTTTAAAGAAGCTTGAAGGTCAAACTCGCCGAGTGCAAACGCGTGGCGCGCTCCGTCGGCCATCGTTGGAACTAGAGTCGATAAAGAAGGTTCTTCTTTATCGAATTCTTTATCGACTGCTGGAACTCGTTCCATTCAAGGGCGCGGAATATTCAAATGTGCTGAAAGAGCATTGGAGATGCCTAGACCGCGAATATTATAATGCGAGTGCGAATTTGGAGGATTTTTTTTAAATTAAAACATCGCAGCAGTATTGTAATGGGGCCAGGAACTCTTGATAACATAATATAGTATAATTATAATTTTATTGAAATAAGCCAGCACAAAGGGCAGGAAGGCCTCAATAGCCTAATACAAGTACAATAATGTATTTTTTAACTGTCTACAACAGAAAAATCGTTGTGTTTCAAGTGGGCCTACTAAATAAAAAAAATTAAATTTTGAAATGAATACTCGACTCGACTCGATACTCGAGTATTTGAAGGAATACTCGACTCGACTCGACTCGAATTCAAAATGTGCTACTCGCACACCCCTAACCGTAATTGATTATGAATAAAAAATTACTGAAATTACCGCAATTTCCTCCATTTTGGTTAACGTTTTGAATTTATTCCTTGTGTACAGATTTTTTTAACGCAAATTTTCATACTGGATATCAATGTTTAAAACAATGTGAACGTGCAGGTTAATTTGGTAAATCATAAGATAGCGGTTCATGATGGGAATTTCCAGAATTTAAATCCATGTTTTGGATTACCCATTTTTTTCACGTTTGGACTTATGTCTCGCAATGGATCTTTATGGCTTATTTTTGGCAACCACGTGCGGATATTAGGGGTGGGCGAACCCAGGTTTTTGACTTTCGAGCCGAACTCGAACTTTTGAACAAAAAATTTTCGAACTTCGAACTCGAGCCGAACTTTTGAAAATCAATTATTATTCTGAAACGAATAGACATTTACAAAATTAAAAAAAAAAAGTTATAACAAATCTTCAATGGAAATATAAAAGCTCAAAATAAAGGCTCCATCAAATTCACATATTCAAGTTCACATATTTACTCCCGGAATTGTCCGGATGTAGGCCTACGTCATAAAAACGGAAATAGGAGTAATAAGTACACGTTACGCCCAGTTGGACAAACAAACATATTTGCACCCAGTTTTGACATTTGACGAGGCAACGAAGGCCTAGAGCCTATACCACACGATGATAGGCTAATAGGCTTTGGGCCTAACTATATTTTTCAATATTTTGGCCTAGATAATAGGTTTCTAGTACATTGTTGTGCATAATATTGCTAAACGTTATCAAGCAGACCTATCCTAGTTTTAGGTTATGTCGGCCCTGGGCTAAGGTTTTTGCTTTTAACGGTTGATTAATTGGCATTGTCCCTTTTAAGAAAGGCCGTGAAGATTCATATAATCATTGGGAAAGATATTGCTCGGCCCGGCTTTTTCCATCTTAACTTCTAGCTTCTTAGCTTCTCACTACACCAACCAAGCCACTACAAACTTTAAAAATGGCGCAATATTTTGTCGTTTTACACCCACTCCTGCTAAAGAAGCAGGTGTAAAATTCTTACTCCAGTCGCAGTTGTGGTAACTTGCAACAGGACAAAAAAACGTTTCTGGGTTGTGACAGGTACATTTACACCCAATATGGAATCATGTAGGGAAGCTTTTAAAAATCTTCAAATTATGACTATGCCAAGCTTATACATTTTAGAAATTTTAAAACAAACAATTAAAAGCAGACAGGATTTCACAACGAACACACAAGTTCACGCACACAATACACGACAGAAAGAGCATCTTCATCCGAGCCAATACAACACAAAAAAGGGACAGACATCAATAATAAATATGGGCATAACTTTATTTAATAGACTACCTCCTAACATTAAAAACTTAACAAGCACCGACAAACAGATCTTAGCAATAAAAAAATACCTGATAGAAAACTGTTTCTACACATTAAATGAATACATCACCAATGAAAAAGATGACATGTTTACCTGGTAGATACCAAATATATCACTTTTTATCATTGTTTTATCACTGTTTTATCATTGTTTTATTAATCAAACATCCTTGTTCCTTGTTGTGGAAAAGCATTTTATAATGTATGTTTATATAATTATGGTACTTAGTCCGGAGTAGTAAATGCTCATTTATGTAACAGGCTATTTTTAGTTAGTTTATAGTAAACCAAATTGTATTGTATTGTTGTTTTATTTTGCTATATACGTATATGTATATATATATATATATACCTATTAATAATATATTGACAAACCCAATGTTACAATGTAACCTACATGGTTGCTAATAAAACTGAACTGAACTGAACTGAACTGAAGGACAGAAAAACGGGTTTTCGTGAAAAACTTGTACCTGGTGAAATTGAAACAGGACAAACAAACAAAGCTGATGTTGGTACTTCGTAGATCAAGAAGCAAAATTTCTAGTTTGTGTTTGTTATGTTGCCGACCCTGCACGACGAGTGTGAATTGTGACGATCGAGCCAGCCGCCTTTTAACAGATAGCTTCGTTGTGACGTCATGTCACGTCACATTTTGTCAACCCCATCCCTAATAGTTTATACTAGGAAAACGCTAAAGTCCCGCCGCGTTGATGGATGAGCGTTTTTTTGTAAGTTTTTTGTTTGCGTTTTTTGCGTTTGTTTACACTTTTCCTTTGCAAGTGCTTTTTGAATGCATTGTAGGTGATTGTTGTCAAGTTTCTATTGTTACTTGTTAATTGGTATTATAAACCTAAAAAAACTCATATTAAAACCTTTATTTCTGTGGATTCTGACTAACTCTTTCTACTTTTTCTTTCAAAAGGTACCACATCCCCATAACCTTAATGTCCATGTGAAATCTGAACGTTGTAGCCCCACCCGTTTGGTCAGAATCGGACCAAATGTGACGAAAATATCGCACTAAAAATTGAAAAACTAATATTAAAACCATTATTTCTATAGATTCTAGTTAACTTTTTCAACTTTTTCTTTCAAAAGGTACTACATCACCATAATCTTAATGTCCATGTGAAATATGAACGTTGTAGCCCCACCCGTTTGGTCAGAATCGGCCCAAATGTGACAATTTATCGCACTAAAAATCGAAAAAAATCGTAAAAGTACGATATTCATGAGAAATATTTCTTCGATTGTACCCAAAAGCAATACACCTCTAAGTTCAGAGAAAACGAAGGTCCCCTCAAAATTTCATCAAGATCGCTTATGCCGTTTGCCCGGAATCCTGCTAACAAACAGAAAAAAACAAACAAACAAAAAAAACAAAAACAAAAAAACATTGGAGCTAAATTTTTTGGGGGTCAGTTAAATTGAAGTTTTCGCTTCGCTCGCTACGCTCGCTACGCTCATCCAATTATTTTTACCTTGATTTCCAGCATTCACCACGAAGGCACCTAATGAGTTATCATCATGAAATTTGACATGATGGTACATAATAATATGAAAAATAATCCGCCGAGAGGCAAGCAATATTCCACCCCCAACAACCCCTAAAATTGGAATAATCTATAGCTCTAATCTAAAATTGATGTTTTATCCAAATTAGTTATTAAAATTATGTTTTAATGTGTTTTAACCCAATCGGCCTATTCTCATTTCCTAAACAACATTTTTTCAACCCCCATCCCTTATAGTTTATATTTTTTTTACCTTGATTTCCAGCATTCAGCATGAAGGCACCTAATGAGTTATCAGCATGAAATTTGGCATGATGGTACATACTAATATGAAAAATAATTTGCCGAGAGGCAAGCGATATTCCACCCCCAACACCCCCTAAATCATCCCATAAAATTGGAATAATTCATAGCTCTAACCCAAAATTGAATTTTTATTCAATTTAGTAAATTATGTTTTAATGTGTTTTAACCCAATCGGCCTATTCTCATTTCCTAAACCACATTTTTTCAACCCCCATTCCTTATAGTTTATATTATTTTTACCTTGATTTCCAGCATTCACCATGAAGGCACCTAATGAGTTATCAGCATGAAATTTGGCATGATGTTACATACTAATATGAAAAATAATTCACCGAGAGGCAAGCGATATTCCACCCCCACTGTTCCCTACCACCCTTAACTTTGGGAAAAACTATAGGTCGTATTTAATACAATTTTAATATTTTATTTGCTGATTAGAATTATGCGTCAATGTGTTATATTCAGGTCAACAAATCATTCACACAAACACCCAAGACGACATTAACTATAGGGAATTTAATAAAAACATGGTATATTGCCAACTACAGATTGTAAACAAAAACATAAGATGGTAGCTTTTATTTCTAGACAATCTGTTTTAAAAGGCACTGTATCCACCTTTACACGTATTTCACGCCTTGATATGAAACAAACAACAAAAAGATGTGATATTCCCCCAAAATACAAAAATTTGTAAAAAAAACGGCAGCCAAGCTCTCTTTCCAAAGTCTTCGGCTGTGAATGCTGTGAGATATTGAAGTTGAGCCAAGCATTTAATTCTTTCTCCCTAGTTTTGCAAAGAAGTAAGATCATTTCGCCTGTTGACGAGCGCCAAGCCAACCATTTTCGTGGTAAAAAAAGTAAAAATTTTAAACTCAAAATCATAAAAAAATTACTTGGCTATTGATTTTGGTACGAGGACTCTAAAAAGTCAATGGCTAAGTCATTTTTTTATGATTTTGAGTTTAAAATTTTTACTTTTTTTACCACGAAAATGGTTGGCTTGGTGCTCGTCAACAGGCGAAATGATCTTACTTTTTTTTAATGCAAAACTAGGGAGAAAGAATAAAATGCTTGGCTCAACTTCAATATCTCACAGCAATCACAGCCGAAGACTTTGGAAAGAGAGCTTAGCTGCCGTTTTTTTTTTACAAATTTTTGTATTTTGGGGGGTATAAAACTTCTTTGAATGTAGTAGTACCCTACTTCAATAATCATAATCACAGCCAATCAAAAAATCGTAAAGTAGACTCACAAAAACAGATCCTTTTCACCAGATTGGTCTGAAAAATATTGATTTCTTCGTAAATGACCGCCGAGTTTAATATAGCCTATGTCGAGAAACAGTTGCACTTGTCAAGAGTGGGAACATTAGGCCTAAACAACCTCATGGAACCAAGCACAATGAGGTTATAAATAAATCCCAGTCGGGAGTGATTTATGCAAGACATAAATTGCTAGTCTCAATGAGCCTTATAAAGAGAGTTCACAACCCCCCCTCCCCCCCCCCACACACACACACACACACACACTCACAACTCCCATAATATTATAAAACTACAACAATAACCGGAATGCCACCTCCCCGACGGCGACGACAGTTACAACACGGACGGATGATGACACAGACGGAGACGACCACGACATGGGGGAACACGGCCCTGCCCTCCCCATACCCTTGTGGCTGGTTCTGACCAGCACAGGCCTGTCCACCCCTTGTCCCCCCGCGTCATCCCTTACGTCCCTCCCTTCGTCTTGATTAGCCAAGTTGCATAAATATGAGACGTTAAGCAATATCTAGGGACCCTGCATTTTCGTGAATGGTTTTTACACGAAATGTCGTAAAATGCAATTTACAGTGATTTTATTGACATAGGGTCATGTTTTGAGGTTAGATGTAGCATTTTACGTCCACGAAATTTCACGAATTTCGTCCATCTTAAGTTTTTAGACGAAATATGATGACTTGAGTGGTTATTCACGAATTAATGCGCGAAAATCCGATTTCCTATGTATTTTGAAGCAAACTGACGTCGTTTTAAACTCGCGAACAGGCTCACGCGTACTTTTCACATTTTCCAAGAAGTGCATTTTTATTTTCGCCGACGACAGCTATCGATTAGTCGAAACCTGGTCAAAACTCGAAAGATCGAAAGATAATTTCAGGAGGCCGTGACGATATTCGGTGAAATGGGCGGAGTTTAAAGACGCGTTTTAGAGCTCTTTGGTTTGCAGCTCGGTGGGCGGAGCCTAACTTCTTTCGATTTTCGAGTTTGTTATCTTTCTTGAGAAACACTTTGTCACTGTCAACACGTTCATTGCTAGTGACGTCTGCACCGCCGTCTGATAGAATGTTTGACGATATTTTATCGGCTTTGTCTACCATAAAATATTAGTTCTAGGCCTAGGCCCAAGCCCTAACAAGGCCTAGGCTATTTCTGTATGGCCTAGGCCTAGCCTAGGCTCTACTTCTCACTAGGCCTAGGCTAAGCTTATCTTCGAAAACTTGTTGCAGGCATGTCGGTAGGATAGTTGTCATTAGGCCTAGGTCTAGGTCAACACAAGGCTGGCTCCGAGAACTTGATGTAGGTAGCCTAGGCCCTAGCACCTAGAGACCTGTCTTGTAATAGCTAGGCCTAGGCCTAGGCCCAAAGTTTGTTATAGCTGCCTTGGCCTAGCCCTTGCCCTGATTCAAAATTTCTGAAAATATTGGTAGGCCCAAGGCCACCATACTAAATTTAAGAATTAAAACTTTATTGTTATTATTATTTAATTTTTTTATTATAAATTTAATATTATTTATAAATATTTATTATGTTATTATTAATTAATACCGTAACTCCGAAAATGTACCATTTTTTTTGGCTTTTCACCGCTGTAACATGCCAATATATTTTTTTCCCACCGCTTTAAAACCCCGCTGGAGAATTTTTTTTACACCGAAAAATGGTAGTTTTATTCACCACAAAAAATTGTCCCTAGCAATATTCAATCAATTGGACCCCACTAGATCTTATAAGTTGGTGAGTGGACCTTCATTAATTGGATGAGCGTAGCGAAGATTCCATTTCACTACACTGGAGAAAAAAATCCAGGATGTTTTTTTTTCTTTTTTTTTCTGTATTTTTGTGTGTCTGTTAACACGATTCCGGCTAAACCGATACTCCAATTGCGATGAAATTTTCTGAAAGGCTTAGAAATCTCTGAACTTAGAACTGCCACTTTTTTTAGCGCAATCGGAAAATTATTTCTCATAAAAATCGCAATTTTACGATTTGTTTTGATTTGTTTAAAAATTCTTCGACTTATAACACCTATATGCTTCATCCGATTTTTATGATTTTTTGACAGAACCGTAATTTTATGAATTAAGATATTCCTGCAAAATTTGAGCGCAATCGAAAAAATATTTCTCATGAAATTCAAAATTTTACGTGTTTTTTCTTTTTTTAAACAATTCTTTGACCTATAACACACTACATGCTTTATCCTATTGTAATGATTTTTTCACAGAACCTTAATTTTATTAATTAATATATTTGTGTGAAATTTGAGCGCAATCGAAGAATTCCATTCCAAAATCACACCCTTTCTTGGTAATTTTTTAATTTATCTAACGTCTATCCTATTCAGTTAAAAAAACTGATTTACAGAGGACAACTAAATAAATCTACTTACATAGATGCAGATACAGCAATGAACTAACAGTTAAATAAATATTTGAAATACTAATATTACAGCAACAATTTATTAAAGCAGAATAATTTTGGTATTAAATTTAAAAAGGATATTAAATGCAATTAATTAGTTAACTTAATAAAAAAGGGTGGGGAACAAAAAGAAAAGAAAAAGAAGAAAGAGAAATGAAAGAAGAAAAAAAGAAAAGAAGAAAGAAGATTGAAAAAAAAAACATAAAAAAAGAAAAATGAAAGGAAAAACTGATTTATATTGTATAACATATTTTGACCAAACCACTTGCCCAAACTACAAAACAAAATATAGAGGATTTACAGAAAAGGCTGTAGAGTACCGGTATGTCAATAACGGTCAATATTTTTTTGAGTCAAAATCCTCCAAGGTCACGGGGCATAAAGATGCCCCCGGGGATGTTATTTCTTGTGGGATATTTTTGCCGATGGGACCCAGCTCGAAAAATACCAAGTTTGACAAAAAAAAATTGGGTCATGGTGGACCCAATAATTTTTCTGTTAATTTCTAAATTCATAACTAGTTGACCTGGATAAAATATATTTTTTGAGTTTAGCAGATGAATATTACCCCTTTAAGAGTGTGCAAATGTAGAATGGTAGTACGTGGTAGTACATTAGCTTGGACCTTCTTTTAGATTGCAATCCTTATGGGTAGTGATGTGAAATTTCTGGAAGTTTTTTTTTTGGGGAAAATTTCCAGAAACATTCCTGGAAATATTTCTGGGGAAAAAATTGAATGAATGGTAACTTTAGGCTCCAGGGCTGTCTAATGGGTATAAAAACCCCAAATCGAAGGATTGGCAGATAATACGGGATAGCCCTGGCCCCTAGTACAAAGTTACAACCAGATATAAATATTTTTGAATATGAAAGAACAGAAATTTTCTGTTTTTTTTTAAATTAACATACATTTTTAAAATTTGAACTAATCTACCAATATTTCGAGCTTAATGCCCCCAAGATAAAGAATGCACAATCTGGAAAAATTTCTGGTTTTCATTCCTACTTATGAGTATAATAATTAATGATTTAATAATTTTTATTGGACATTAACATTATTAATGTATGTATGTAAGGTTTGGCTGTACCTTGACAAGTTTTTGTATATGTGGGTATGCCTACTCTATCAAAATCAAAATTTGCATTTATTTTGCAGACAATTGCATTCACTATGTTACTTCTTTTTACAACACTGTTATTAGATGAGTGAGCGCAGCGATTGATTATTTAAAACTGATATTTAGAATTGATGTAGTACTGTTATTACTAAACGTGAACTGGAATGTTGTGTTCAATCCTCTGGTTGTTCACAATTAACTATTAAGTGAACAAAATAATATATTTATGTTGCTCTATATATAAGTAAAACATTTTTTAAACAAAGACAAGGTTATTTTTGTGAGAACATTATAATATTTCAAAGCTTCTCTCGGCTTTTTCTTGGTTTTGTTTAAAAAAACAAAAATTATATTGTATAATCCAGGTTAACTATTTGTAACATACAAAACTATATAATTAATAATGGCTGTAATGTCTGTTCATAGCTACAACCCTGATCTTGCATCCGATCCGTTTGGCGAAGAAGGCAGCCTTTGGTCGTTCAATTACTTCTTTTACAACAAGAAGTTGAAGCGAATCGTTTTCTTCACGTGCCGAGCCATTAAGTGAGTAGTAGACGCATTGTTGATTTATGGCCACTTAACAATAGGGCACAATGTCCTACAAGTAAGCCTACATCAAACATTACATAGGTAACAAAACAATACATAATGAATGATACAATAAAATACTAGGGGTGTGCAGTTCCAGGTTTTTGTTTCGGTTCGGTTCCAGGTCCATATAGTAAAGTATCTGATTTTTCGGTTTGGTTCCGGATAGTTTGATTTGGAATAAATTTCCACTAGGCTAGGCCTACACCTTCTGGTTCTAGTTGTAGAACATTGTTTGTGTTGAACATAGCAAAATAATTTGAATAATAAAGCATATGTAGGGCCTAATCTAAGTATTTGAGTGTGTTGTAACTCACAAGGGTCAAGGTAAAGCCTAGCCTAGGCTCCTCAGAGGCCCTAGTAAAAAACTAAGGATCTTTGTTACGTTGATCAAATTCGAATAGACCCTACAACAAATTTTCTAAACTGGTGCAGATTGACGAGGCCTAGGCCCAAGTTGCTGTCAATAGCAGTTCTTGTACCCTAGGCCCTAGTCTAGGCTCCGAGGCTAGACCTAGGGACAGCAACATAAGACTAAAAGCCTTAATGATTTTGTTATATTTTACCGCTCCGTGTCACCATAAATTGAGTAATAACTTCTAACGAGGAACCATAATAATAAAACGTAGGCCAGGCCACATTAAAAATACTACTGTTCACGGCAGAAGTAGGGTTAAATCAGTCAATAGCGATTTCTAGTTAACGTCATATTTCGATTGCGCTGCACTTGCTAAACAATACAATATTACGATGCATATTATGATATTAGGCATACTAATTGCCTGGAATAATACCGAAAAAAAAATAACCAAATCAATAAATAAACTACTATCTATTAACAACATATTATTATAAACTAATTTTATTCTGGTGCAAACATTAAACTAGAAAAATAACATTTGGCCCACATAACATCATATGAAAACACATTTTCAAACTTCCTGGCTGTTTAAAAACACGCTTTACCTGTACCTGATATTGTTTGATATCGCTCAGTTGTCGGATGGACGGACCAAGAGGTTACGTACAAGGTGAGAGCGCAGCAGAAAAAAACATTCTTTTACTGTTCTGTCCTGGCAAAAGGGGGGCACAGAGTAACACCTTTCCCGAAACGAGCCGACCTGTATTCTAGCTGCACTTGCGTTAAAGGATCTAGATCCACAACGTTCAAAAACATTTTCTTGATAATCAGAAGCTGCCTTCAGAGAGAGAATCCTCAATAGACAAGAGGTTACAGATATCAAGACGCTCTAATCTTCTACAGTCTTTTCTCTGTGTTATATAAATTTAGTGGCTCTGCTATGTATACTCTCCAGTTCAGCAAGGTTGTCATGCAGGGCAACCATATATCATGCCTGATTTGACCAAGCTCAGGTATATACCGTATTTACTCGATTGTAGGTCGCACATAGAATTGAAAATTGAAAGGTATAAAAGTGGGGTGCGACATACAATCGCATGCAAACTTTTTGAAAGAAAAAAAACGTCGGTTTTCAATAGATAGGCCTAATGATGTTCCCAAACAAAAACTTCATGTAGGTGTGTGTGGGTACCCAAAATTTCGGGTCGGTTCGGGTATTTATTACCCGAACCAAAGCGCGACAATTTGGAACCGACCTCGGTTTGGTTCCAGGTATTTGAATCGCGCGTGCAAGTCACGACTTCTCGCCAGTAGAAGGCTTTCAACTTGAACAGTCAGCCGGTCCAGCTGGATCGAGTGCGCACTTGGGTCGGCGCATGTCCCCCCAATCCTCTCAGTCGGCCTTTCCCGCCCTCGCCACCCGTGTACAGTCAGCTGTGAAGTGTATCGTACGCGCACCGGTATCCGCGCACGCCCCTCCCCTCCTCTCAGCCAGCTACGACCTTGGCTATGACGTGTTACATCGCCGCGCAACTATCTCTCTCAGCTGGTCCGAGCAGCATCCTTATCGCTAATGGGCTAATTATTGCGGCCGAGATAAACATCGTAACAAATTGATAGTTACTACAATGAATACAGCGCCAAGTAACCCTCAACATAGGCCTACACCGCACAGCAGTGCATGCGCATGAGGCCCCCACGATCGTATTAAATGGTGATGAGTCATTGTCTCTCATGTTGTATAGTGTCACATTAAAAAGATTATGCGGCGCACTACACAATAGTGACCCAATAATTACTTTCCAATTATACCACTGAACAAGACTTACCAACTGCATAATATTTTGGCAGCATCGTAGGACTTCTTTGGACCTAAGGCTGATGTGCTGTTGATGTTGGGAGTTACTTACCTTGTTACTTTTTTTATTTTACATGTAATTAAGAATTTCAGGGCATGTCTACCTGCATATTATAATACTTTATGTTATAATTAGGAAAAGGACAATGGGCTAGTTTAGTATGATTGGAGAAGGGTTGACAGGTTGGGAAAGCATAGAGAACATAAAACCCAGCCTGAAGGGCTGGGGGCGACAAAACTTTTCACCTGCTGATGACAACTGCAGCTACCGTATTGTTCCGAATATAGCGCGATGTTTTTTTCCGAAAATACAATCTCAAAAACAGCACTCGCGTTATTTCCGCGCGCTTGCATTTGAAATAGCGCCTGAACATAGGCCACGCCTCTATACAACTCCAGCGCATCGTCTGCTGCGCTTCGCCCCGCCCACCCATTCGATGCCACTGAACTCGGCCGAACCTTGGGCGAAACTGTCTGCTAGTCGTCAGAATCCTCGGCCGTGATCACATCGTGACCTAGCTTGACCTACATAGATTTTGTTCGTCGGGGTTGTCTATCTACGTTGCTAAGAATCTACGTAACGTAATAATGAGTGGTGAAGGAGAAGGTGAAATGGCTCAAGATGAACAAATGAAGACTGCTGATCGCGTGGAAAAGAAAGGTTCCTCTGCCTTACAAATCAGCAAGGGATTGCGAAGGAGCTAGGCCTAGGCCTACGACGTAAACAATGAAGACCAGGAATCAGACTGGTGAACTGTGGTTGACATGTGAGCTTGTCCTTGGCCCTACCCTGTTAAAAACCATAGGCCTAGGCCCTAACATTGTTCAAAATGTTTTGTTGCAAGTGTTTCATGTACATTTTAATTTTCTTTGATTTTTTTTCTTTTTTTTTTAAATGATTCTGAAAAATTGGGGGTCGTGTTATATAGTGCGCAGAAGAGCACGTTCCGAAAAGGAGAGTAGGGGGAAACACGCTCCGACTCCTCCCTTGGCTAAGCAAGAACATAAAAAAGATGATCGTCATCCGGGACAGACTGTTCGCCCGATGGCGGGAAACCAATTTGCCTGACGCAAGAGAGGCCTATCTTGCTGCGAGAAGATCAACACAGGTGGCCCTCCGGACGGCCAAGGACAACTGGATGTGGGGACTTGGGAGAGGTGCAGACAGCAGAAAGTTCCAAGGCAACTATTCCGAACGATGCAGCGAGTTTCAAGGTAGGGGGAAGAACCGTGTCAGACCCCAAGGAGGTGGCAGCCTGTTTCAGTGAGGCATTCCAAAGCAATTTTTCGCGGGCAGACAACATTTTCCCCGTCCACCAGGGAAACGCGCCAGCCACCCAGCTTTCAGAGCAGCCCACCATGAGCGAACTGACTTGCTTGCCCGCCGACATAAAAAAGCTTCTCCGCGGGACCAAGGCTAATACCGCAGCGGCCCAGACGGCGTTCCTGCAATCTTGCTAAAAAATTCCGCTAACGCTCTCTGCGACTCACTTGCCCACCTCTTCAACATGGCACTTGAACAGGGCATTCCAACAGAATGGAAAACGGCGTCTGTGGCACCGATCTACAAAGACGGCGACAAGAGAGACATAAAGAACTACCGGCCAATCAGCATCACCTCACTGGTCGGTAAGACGATGGAACGTTTTGTGCGAGACCGGACGAGCGAGTTCCTCGAGAGCCAAAACGTCATCCCTGCGGCGCAGCACGGCTTTCGACAGCGCCGTTCTTGCACCACTCTTCTCGCTGGCGCCATTGATGCATGGACGGCGGTGCTGGATGAGCATAGCGGAGCGCACATTCACTGTGTTTTTCTCGATTGGTCTAAAGCATTTGATAAAGTGCCGCATTTGCGTCTACTATCCAAGCTCGAGCATTATGGCATTAAGGGCAATTTGCTAAGGTGGTTCGAGAGTTTCCTTGTCGGCCGCACGCAGTTTGTCCATTTCAACGGCGAGCGCTCAGAATTCCGGGATGTGCCCTCGGGCGTCATCCAGGGAAGTGTGCTTGGCCCCCTGCTATTTAACGTCTTCGTAGCCGACCTCCCTACCTCGGCAAGGATCCAAATGCTCCAGTACGCTGACGACGTCACACTGTACTGCATCGTGGTCACCCAAGAGGATGCAGACGCCCTTCAAGCAGACCTAGACGACATTCAGATTTGGTGCGACAACAATGGCATGTCACTCAACGCCCTCAAGTGCAAGATGATGGACATCACGCGCGCGCGCACCCCTCTATACTTCCTGTACACCATAGATGGTGTCCCACTCGAGTACGTCGACAAGCAGCGCCTCCTCGGCATTCACATCACAAGCGACCTCCGATGGAACGTTCACACCGATATCGTGCGGGCAAAGGCGGCGCAGGTGCTGGGTTTCGCGGCCCGCAACCTGCACGGGTGCACGCCGCGCGTCAAGAGGATGGCTTACCTGTCGCTAGTTAAACCCACCATGACTTTCGGCCTCCCCGCCTGGCACCCAACCACCATTGAGAACACTACCAAACTTGAGAGGGTGTAGAGAAGGGCATTGCATTTCATACATGGCCGTAAACTCCCCCCACCCTGTGACCAGAAGCAGGTTATGCCAATGACCATGCACCTGCAATACACCGATCTGGTGTTTTTTAAAAGATGCCTCAGTGGCGCCACTGATTTTGACGTGTGCGCGCGCATCATCCAGGGCCGCGTGTTGAGAGGCGACAATAGTAGGCACCCCCGCCTCCAACCCCCTCCGGCCAAAGGAGTGCTCGGCCGACGTGCTTTTTCTTTCCGGGTTGTTAACCCATGGAACGACCTGCCGCCCGCTACTGCCCAGTAAGTCATTTCCCTTCCATGTGTAAGGAGTACTTATGGGAGAACCAACTACAAGTGCCATGTTAATCTTTGGTTTCACGTGCTTTACAAGGCTCTTCGCGGCACAAGATTTCTACAAAGATATCAAGTGTTTTAGTAAAATATTTACTAGTGTCGACGCCTTTTCTTGTTGTAATAACAACAAGGATAAACAATAAAATAAATAAATTCGAGGCCGTGCTATATTCGGAACAATACGGTAATTTAAAGTTGTTTGTTACCTTAATCCACGACGCGTTTCGTCCTTCTGGGACTCCCAGAAGGACGAAACGCAGTTGTCATCAGCAGGTGAAAAATTTTGTCGCCCCTAGCCCTTCAGGCTGGGTTTTATGTTCTTTATGTTCTCTATGCTTTCCCAACCTGTCAACCCTTCTCCAATCATACTATGCATATTATAATAGTACGACCTACATTTGCATTCAAACCAGCTTTCCGATTTTAGACATCTCAAAACTGGGGTGCGACCTACATTTGCATGCAACCTACATTCGAGTAAATACGGTAGTTCTCTTTACTCTTGGACGGGCAACATGGAGAAACCGAGGAGATTAGCAACAATCTCTGTTTGCACATTCCATTTCATATCCTTGCTAACCGAGATACCTAGTCACAGATCCTATCGCTATCCCATTGATGGTGTAAATATAGTTGCTAGGCATTTTGGCGTTGGTGATTGACATATGGTTAGACTGAGTGTGATATAGAGAGTTAACTTCACACCAATGTCGATGTTTATCAGATCAGCCTGAATAATCTTCTCATCCTCCTCTATTTGTATCACCCTGTAGAGAGTGCAATCATAGAGATGCTGTTCAGGCGTTCATTACAATAATTGGAAAACAATAACAATATACTATATATATACATCATATTATTAAATATTTAAATAATATTAATATTTCCATTATTCATTTTTTTAATATTAGTTTATCTTTAGGCCTTTCACGGGGGCCGGTATTTTCTTGTATATTTAAAATGTACCTCTTACTTCTCCTTCTCTCGCTAGAGGGCGGAAGCTTGCAGAGGGGTTGTAGGAGCAAGTGTCTTTTGTTGCCTTGGCCTGTTTAGAGGCTAGTGGCAGGTGGTTTTGTGTTGGCAATCCCAACCAGCCAGTCGTCAGTACGATTCGCACGAGCAATCTCGTCGCACAGCTCACCCCCCACGATGTGCACAAGACATATTCTTGGCTCGTGGTGTTTCAAGTGTTTTTTAACGTTAGTTTAATTATTCAGTGTATCAACCTGAACTACTTTCGTTAGTGGCAGTAACCAAGACAACCTCTTGGCCTGCGATCATTATTATTTCATTGTTTTGTATTTATCTATTTTAAGTTGTGTGTATCAACCTTATAATTCACGGCGTTTTATTATTTTATCAACTATCTCAAATCATTGAAGTATCATTTTCTTGCATTCTTACAGTTCAAATAAATAGTAATATTATTTTAATTCATATCAGTGTAGGTAGTGTCTACCCCGTGCCTCCTATGTACTTACAGTCCACTGATTTATCAGAGAAACTTTGTGTCAAAGGTAATCAGCTTTCATGTACAGATGCAATTAGTGAGTTGATAAGTTAGCTTGTCAAAAAACATGGGTACCCAGATAATTTACGGTCCACGTGACCTTCCTCAGGGAGTGAAGAGAGAATCCAAACTTACAACATAGGCTAGCTGTTTGCTAGTAACTGAAGAGAGCAAACAGATTTTTAGCCTTTTACAGCATCGGAGAGGTAACCAGCTGGAAATTTCAGAACATGATCCAGACAGTCCCAGGATACTCCCATAGAAATGGATTTCAAAAAACTTGTCGGAACACCCTTAAAAAAATTAACAAACTCAAAATTTGTATTTTTTTGGTATTTTTTCTTGTTTTCTTTAATACATATAAAGTTACAAACGTATTGACTTATATATTTTTTTAGAATGTGTAATTTTATTGGATCTAACTAGGGGTGTCAACGATTACGATTAAATCGATTCGATTAATCGATTATTAATTGATAACGATTAATCGATTTTTTTAAAAATAATCGATTTTAAATTTTTGCATTTTTTTAAATTTATTTTTTATTTTTAAGATCCGCCGCCTATTACCCGCGAGAAGTGTTCCCGTACGTTACGTTTTCCCGCCAAATACGCCGTGATAACCGCCGATTTAATGTCTTGCTCGCCCGTGAGATACGTTTCCATCAATTTCTAGCACCAAATTTGATTGAAGCGACGTCGCAAAATACATCGTTCGTACCAGCCTTGCCTTGTCATCATGTGCGCATGCGCTGGCCGTGCAAGGTCGGAAGGAGTGGGCGGAGTTAAAGCTGCATTCTGTTCAAGCGTTCCACGCGGCGTAGTTGGCGCGGCAGCCAATAAACACAGTAGACGCACTCAACGCGCCTGAAACGCCGAGCAGTAGTTGCACCTTTACGTAACATGGCGTCTTGAGTGTGACATAAGTGATTGCTCTGGTGTTGTGTTTCGGCCTAGGCCAAGAGTTTTCGACAACATGGCATCAAACAATTGAATTTGATCACAGCATTGATGCCAATTTCATCTCATATGCTTTAACTACCCCTCCACTTCCTCTTGATTATGCTCCCGACTGTTTTCTTCGAGATTGTTGTGCGTGCTCAAGTCCCCGCCACGGTGCCGATGCGAACTCGTGCCTTGCGCGGGCGATTCAAACTAACCGAAACTAGACCGAAGTTTGAAAGAAACTTGCTACTATACCGACATTGTACAAAACAATTAAAATCAATTTATAATCG
The DNA here is from genome assembly GCA_024449915.1 of Sweltsa coloradensis. Classification (NCBI taxonomy): domain Eukaryota; kingdom Metazoa; phylum Arthropoda; class Insecta; order Plecoptera; family Chloroperlidae; genus Sweltsa; species Sweltsa coloradensis. Next base: position 23,170 of record JAMZAV010004888.1, read on the forward strand.
ATTATGGAGGTGAAAGTGAATTCGATTATCGATTATAATAATTTAATCGTTTGACATCCCTAGATCTAACTATATTGATATGGCATTTTGTATTTTCGTAAAATTTAATATGCAAAACATTAAAAATTGATCAAAGAAAATCGCAAAAAATCGTAACACCGCATTTTCAACTCAATCACAAGCCACAACAAAATTTCAAAAATATAACGAGTGGCAGCAATTGATGGGCACAAGCTTGCTCTACAAAACTATGTCTTACACTTTTCGTTTACGTAAACTTCGTCGCATTGATTGTTGCATTGTTTGTGAGACTGTATTCACCGCCGACGCCTCTGCAAACTGTGCACTTACAGTACAGAAGGGGCTGTTATCCAGCGATAACCCAGCGAATCTCGACCGCTTTGACCTCACAGAGCTAAGAACAATCGCTATCACACATGCAATTGTACTCAATGCATGTTTAGAGGGTGATAGCAACTAAAATATTCATATATATTATTTATGAAAAGCTACAAGGATTATGAATGTTCACAAATAAATGAGAACTCTTAGCAAGTAGGCCTAGATTAGAAATTGATTTCAGCCTTTTAGATTATCGGATGTTGCACGTGCACACCAAATGTTGGAAGAAACCCTTGTTTGATGAAATCTTTGTTCATTGTTTTTGTTTTCATCATGAATGAATAATACCATACAAAAATGCAAGAACTTGCAAAAAAGGGGCCAAGCCGAAAACGAGTAGGGTTGCCAACCGTCCGGAATTTCTCCGGACAGTCCTGATTTTGATGCCTTTGTCCGGAAAGAGGAATTGCCTCATTCTGGACGGCACTTTGTCCGGAATTTGTGAAAAAGTCATATTTCTACTACATTTTATTGAATTTTAGAGTATTGCAGTGAATTCGTGTTTTTTCTCTCTAAAGTTGATACATCAGTTGGTTTGGTAATTTGGAATAAAAGTTAGTTTCTTTCATGTAGCCACCTTTCCGTAGTCCTACTCTTAGTTAGTCGTGCTCGTGACTGCCCTGTCACACTACCCCTCCCCAACCCCTTTGTATTGTATGCGCACTTGGCGAGGCGCAGGCGCTACTTGAACTCCGCCAGCCAAGGCCAACGTAACTCAATCAGCACTGGCGCGCAAGCAGAAACATGAGATTTCAGTTTAGTATTAGTCCGTTTGTTTAGCGACCGTGGCCAGACAGTGAGCGATTTTCCTGTGTTTTCTGTCGGATTGTTGCATTGTGAAATGGAACTGGTAGGCAATTCGCCTCCCAAAAAGAAGAGTCATTGAATCTTTAAATTACGTATCCGGCTGTTTTGAAGGTTAAAAGGGGGTCTGGGGCTTTGCCCCAGACCCCTTGTGTGCCCACTAAAATTGGAGCTTTGTCCGGAATTCTAGTTGACCCAAGTTGGTAACCCTAAAAACGAGGAAGATACAAGTGGCTCAACTGCATAAAGTGGTGATATCTAGAAGTGTGGCCAAGCCCATTATTTTGTTTAAAACAATAAATATCTGTATTAATTATATAATCAATTAATAATATATCAATATCCATATTATTATCTAACTATAATTAAGAAATAAATATATTAGGCCTAACAAAAATAACATAAACATTAAATAAATTTATTGAAACATTTACATGTACATACAAAAAGAAAGAAAAAAATACATTCCGGATTTTTTTCTCCAGTGTAGTAGAATGGAATCTTCGCTTCGCTCGCTACGCTCATCCAATAACAATACGAGAATTAATAATCCGCGAAGAGCCAAGCAATCATCACCGGTGTACCCTACCACCCTATCTAGGGCGACGGTCGTTCGGTCGCAGCCAAGTGCACGCGACTGCTAGGAGGTGATGATTATTCGACCCTGTTTAGTGTTTACTCCTACCCGAGTTGGGGGGTTTTCAGCTATCTGAACACGCCGTCCCGAAAGATTTACAATCTTGAAACTCGGAATATGACCTGATATGTGGTCCATGACATACCAAAAAAAAAAAACAGACCGATCCAATAACCCGTTCTGTGTTAAAAAAGTGCGTAAAAATCAACGAAAATCTTTCGGCTGGCTTGGGGGGGGGGGGCGGGGGATTCTGACAGAGAGGAATAAGAGCCTACAGATAAAACGGTACATCTTATAACTATGAAACTTGAACCACACTTAGATGTAGTTCAGACTCACATACTTCCGCCGAGAGACAAGCAATATTCCACCCCCAACACCCCCTAAATCATCCCCTAAAATTAAAATAATTCATAGCTCTAACCCAAAATTATATTTTTAATCAAATCAGTTATTAAAATTATGTTCTAATGTGTTTTAACCCAATCGGCCTATTCTCATTTCCTAAACCACATTTTATCAACCCCCATCCCTAATAGTTTTTATTATTTTTACCTTGATTTCCAGCATTCACCATGAAGGCACCGAATGAGTTATCAGCATGAAATTTAGCATGATGGTTGGATGAGCGTAGCGAAGATTCCATTTCACTACACTGGAGAAAAAAATCCGGAATGTTTTTTTTCTTTTTGTATTTTTCTCTGTTTGTTAACACGATTCCGGCTAAACCGATACTCCGATTGCAATGACATTTTATAAAGGTCTTCGAAATCTCTGAACTTAGAACTGCCACGTTTTTGAGCACAATCGGAAAATTATTTCTCATAAAAATCGCAATTTTACGCTGTTTTTCGTTTAAAAAAATTACGCTCATCCAACAACGCGCCTGAAACAGCGTTTGCGAAGCTTCCTAGTTAAAATATAATAATAATTTTATCAAAGTTGATTTAATTTCTATGGAATAACCAATTAACGATATGATGTAAAATTTATTGTGGCCCAAAGTCTTGCTTTTTGTAAACAATGTAGTCGATCATTGTCAAGTAACTAGTAGATTATATTCTTGTATAAGGCTTATATTGAAACAAATTATTTGGAAGCCTTTCAGCAAACTTTTTCAATTTTTCTTTCAAAACACCCTATATTACTATTACCTTAATGTCCATGTAAAATATGAACGTTATAGCCCCACCCGTTTGGTCAGAATCGCGGGCCAATTGAAAGTGACGAATAAGACCGTAGCAGTAGCTAGCAGTAGTAGCTAACTTTGAGCATGTTTCAAGCCATTTTTTCACCAAGAAGGAATGCTCGTATCCCAACCAAATTTGGCATGTGCTGTCAGGTACCTAAATCCCCTCGATTTTGATAGTTTTCAAGCTCACATCACGGCTGGGTGACACCTCGAAATCACCCCGACTATGCTTGCTGTATAAGGTGCCTGAGTGTGTAGCGCACCGCGGCTTGGCTGCGGCGCCCTAACCGGCACCTAGATTACAATAAGCAAAATGTATAGAATACGATCCAGTAACACCAGGGGAGAAATGTCGCTTGCCTCCCAACAGAATATTAATAATAATATGTATATCTCCATGACCATCACCGTATGATCATGTTTATTTGAGATTAATGTGAAATTCCGCATTGCATACACATTTTTAAACATCAATCAAGTCCCTCGTTTTGCATCGACTTTGGTGTTTTCCTAGTAAATTAACATCAGGACTTCTATTTCGCCCCCTGCACAGAGATATACGTCAACCCTCCACACACAACTGTATTGCAGGTTGCGGATTAAAACGGAGTACCAAGCACTTGGCATGACGCTTGCCTGTTGGTTGCCATGGACCGTTCAACCTAAAACTTTATACCTTACGGCCCGTCGCGAAGGGTCATTCGACCTAAAACTTTATACCTTACGGCCCGTCGCGATGGGTCATTCGACCTAAAACTTTATACCGAATGCCCCGTCGCGATGGGTCATTCGACCTAAAACATTATACTGAACGGCCCGTCGCGAGAATCGAATTATGTTGAATGACGCTTATGTTGAATGGTACATCACAACAATTTTACAATACTTAGAAATATTAGCTGACATTTTTAGGTTGAACGGCGCTCCTGTCAAAATTTGTAAAATATCTTTTGACTCAGAAAAAAAAATTATACCGAACGGAGCAAACTTTTAAACATAGAAATTGAAGCCATAGATTTTATGTTGAATGGCGCTTATACCCTACGGTTTTTCTACCCCGTGACCCCGACCCCATGCTAACCCACGTCTCCGGATGCGCGCGCATCACATAATGTCTGCCGCGCAGTTCAAAGAAATAGTTAACCCTAATTAATTTTAAAAGCGGGACATTATAATATTAGGTAAATAATATTCATTAAAGCGGACGTGAGGAAATAAAATAAAAAAACTTCAAAACCTTAACGTTTCTATTTAAAATATAAAGGACTTTTACCAGGAAAGGAGTTTTATTAATTATTATCAGAAAATAAACAAAAATACCTTCAAAACCTTTAACGTTTCTATTTAAAATATAATGGCACAGATAATGGACTTCCAAAAACAAAAAAAACAAAAAAACACATCGTCGGAGGTTTGAACCAGCGAACCCTTCTTTCACAATCCCACCCGTTACCACCCTGCTACAGCGCACTGTGAACGATGCCCGCCTATAAACGTGTATAGTGGCATCGCAAGCGAGCCGTGAGCGCGCGGTGGTGGGGGAAGGTTAGCAAAGTCGGCCTAACGATTCACGCGTTCGCGTCATCAAACACTGGCATCAAAGCAAAGATAAACATGTCAAACTACGCCAACTACGATTTTAAAATACGTAAAAAGTGCATTAATGGAATGTTCACTGGTATTCTTTCTTCTCGATAGTTGATCTGAAATATTAGTGATATAAACGCAACGAAACCAATAAAGGATATTTGTTTTCGACGCCGTGTAGTCCTAGGTTAGGCCTTGGCCTAGGCCTAGTCCTATTCCCGGTTCCCGCATCCAAGTCTCTGTTGTTGTTTATCGTAATAATTTTGAAAGCACGCAGTCTCTAGGGCCAAGGCCTACTTTTTGCCGTCACAGTACACACGTAGTAGGCCTAGGTTGTAATAAGCCTAGGCCCAGGTCTCTGTGCGTAGGCCTAGCCCTACTGTGATGATGGTTCTTTTCAGTTTTCATAGGATTTCATATGTTTAAAACTCGACTCGAAAACTTCGAGCCTAAAACCAAACTCGACTCGATGTGGAGTATAAAAAAAACTCGAAAAAACTCGACATTTCGAGTACTCGCACACCCCTAAACATAACCAATCCAAATCCATCGACCAAGCTTTTAATTTTGAATGGCGTCTGTTAATTTTGATATTTCCACATGTAAATGTTTCAATAAATTTATTTAATGTTTATGTTATTTTTGTTAATATATTTATTTCTTAATTATAGTTAGATAATAATATGGATATTGATATATTATTAATTTATTATATAATTAATACAGATATTTGCTTGGCCCCTTTTTTGCAAGTTTTTGCATTTTTGTATGGTATATCAATAATTTCTTTAGAATGTACACGGTATGGAAGTTAGCATCCAAGTAGAGAAAATTACTTTATTTACAATGATTCAAAATAAAATCTCACTCATTGATAATTAAAAGGTTTGAGCATCTCAGTTATAAAAAAATTGCATTATCTAAGCTTCCGGGCATCTAATCCAATTACCGTTTGTATATCACATGGCCACTGAGATGACTGACATCGGTGCAAATTTTGGCTTCTCTAACATTATCCATTGAGGGCCCACAAACTGATACATAATTCGTCAGCCAGCCAGCCAGCCACCCACCCACCCAACACCAAGAAGAAAGTATTTTTGAACGATCTTGACGTCTGAATAACTTCTAGACGCATCAGCAGATCGGGATGAAACTTGAAATGGGTCATCTCATAGTAAAAGCCCATCGATTGAAGCAAGTTGCAGGTTTTTATCTCACATGGTTTCGCGTCGGCGACACCGTGTTAAGTGCTAAAGTAGGCGTGCGGTAATAGGCGCTAGTGGAAGCGGAGCCGCGCGTGGCTTGGCCCGGTGCGCGGATAACACTATTCTAGAATTGTGTAGCTATCTTTCACAGTGGCAATAATGGAGCCACTAACAATTATCAACCTATACGATTAGGGCGCTGGTCCGAAGCATATGGCTCTATGAGGCCTACATTGTCACATATCTCATCATCTCGAAATGTCTCAGTGGATTAATTCATCATCGTCACTTGTTTTTTATCTAGCCTTTGGTATATACCTTCGCAGTATATCCGTTCCCGTTTTAATAAATAAATAAATAAATAAATAAATAAATAAATAAATAAATAAATAAATAAATAAATAAACAAATAAATAAATAAATAAATTGTATTTAGAGTTTTAGAGTCTACCCACTCAGTTATATAACTGATTTTCAGTGGGAGACAGTAAATCAAAGTGACTAAGCCAACCCTGTAGGCCCTGACACAATCGACGAGTGAGCGATAACCAACCAAAGATCGATATTTTTAATAGGAAATATAGCAATCAGTGGAATGGACAATGCGAACACCCGCAGATCAACGCCAGAATCGACAAGGCCGATTCAGAACAACTCTAAATTTATTAGGTAGGTGTGTGTTGATAAACACACAAACAGAATCACGAAAGTGCCATATTTCTTGAATTTTATCCTCAGTCGCTCTGCTCCCTCGTCTAATTATAGTGAAGCCACTTTATGTTGCAGGTTACCCAAAACATTTAGGGTAATTCATTAAAAGTTTGCTGTTTTCTGTCTAGAAATACTCTATAGTGCTAGAATAATTTAGGGGTGTATTCGTGTTATTTTGAGCTGTTGTTTGCATGCATTTTGTTTCCATGGGTCTCCAAACATTCGCCGGCGACAATTTGGTCATCTTTGCGTCTGCAAGTCTTTGTGCATGAGGGGGTAATTAAGTTGATTGGATTGATTGATGGTCAGACTAATCCAATGTTCTTGTTGCAGCCCGATCTACACTCGTGATCTGGGCATGGGAAACAACTTTGCAATGGACGAAGACTCCTTTTAACAAGTCAACAGAGCCGATGTAGTTTTACTTTATTGTACTGGATAGTGGATTCTTCAAGACACTATTATAGTTTTAAGTTTTAACTCGAGTTCTAGAGGCTTTGTGTGATGGGTGATGACATGTAAAACCAACTACCAGAAATTATCTTTTATCTTACCAAGGATGTGTAATATTTTGTGTGGCTGCTTCATTGCTTAGTTTGTAGCCTATTGTGTACCATACAATACTAACAAGACAGAATTTTAATTCCCTACTACTCTCAGAGTATTGAACAATAGGTTAGATACAGCAACACAAAGGGGTTGTACCACAAACCACTATGGGCTTGGGCAGTGTTGGGGCATTTTTTTTAAAAATGAACTTTTAAAAAGTTCAGTTCACAGCTCAAATAATGAACTTTTAAAAAGTTCAAGTTCTCTTAAAACCTAAAATTTTGAAAACGTTCAAGTTTGTCTAAAATATGAACTAAGTTTCTTTTAAAGTTCTTTTGTAAAAAAATCTCTTTTATTGCTGGCGTAAAATGAAGAAAAACACGAGGAAAAACTATAGGGGTGTTCGAGTACCAAACTACTCGCGAGTTTGAGTAAGACAAAAGTGTTGAGCTGTCTTTGATTGTGTTGATGATTTGTACTACATTCTTGTCGACCAGCTTGTAAAATCATGGCAGATACTTGGCATTTTAGGCTTCCAAGATTTTTTTTTTGAATTAGTTGGCGTGCATCGTTTTAACTTCGTGAATTGTGCGTGACCTTGTCAATCAGATGAACGTGCGTCAACGTAGGCCTACTATGGAACAACGATTTGTTATTGTTTTTAAGCGTCGGATTGCGAGTCGACGGCTGCTCGACCTACGGAAAGAACTTTCAAACGAACTTTCTAAAACTGAAAAGTTTGTTCTTGGAAAGAACTTTTGAAAGTTTAAGTTCATTCATTTAAAAATGAGTATGTTCACTTAAAAGTTCACAAAAAAAGAACGCGTTCTTTTTAAAAGTTCCTTCCCCAACACTGGGCTTGGGCTCCAGAACCAAGAATTGATACACTCGCTTTCATTGGCCACTGTTGGGCAAGGATTGTCTGAAAAAGATTTCTTTTTCACAGGTTATAGATTACATTTTTTCTAGTCTCATCCAACAGTACCGGTCTTGATTAGTTTATCAACGCGTCGTAATGAGCTCGTAGCGTCTTTGTCTCGGCTGGCTGGCTCTCTGTCAGAGGTCGCGGGACTCGGGAGTAGACGAGCCTCGAGCCAGGGCTATTAAAATCAGTGTTTTAGCGAGGCTAGCCAGTGGGCCAGCTTGGTAGCGCTTGTTTCTTACAAGAATATTAACCGCAGTTTTCAAGCCTGCATGAAGTGAGTGCACGTGTTGCAAGTTCGGGATGCGGAAGAATACAAAAGTTTTAATCAAGGACATTTTAAAAAGCTCGTTTTGACTTGGAATTTGTTTAAAAAAATACTTGTCTTGCAGTTTTAGGCTTCCCCTACCTAATTTTACAAATTTTAAAGATGTTTTATAAGAAGTAGTTTTAGGGCACTTGTTTGTCATAGGTGGAAGCACAACAATACATACCTAGCCTATTAAACCAAATGACAATCAAATAAAATCAAGACAATAGAAAATAAACATTTGGAGAACATGACTAGCCTACATGTTTAAATTTCCTTTTAATTGTATTCATTATAATATAGATTTTTTTTAAACAGACTTTTGTGGCATTATCATGTCTTTAATTTTAGACTTAAGTAAAACCCAAAGCAGTTTACTAACACAGCCATTACTTGGATGTGGCGTTTATCACACCCACATGGTCGACTCATCACACGGCCGTATATTTCACCAAAGTACCAGTACTTGTTATTTGAACTTGCAACATGTTGTGGTACTCACGTGTCTGCTGTAGGCTTTCAATGACGATAAGAATATAAAGTAAGTCGAGATATTTGCAGTTGACTGTACCTATATTATTCTTCAGTACAGACATGTTGGCCACCAGTTGGAAATATTGAAACAAGTAGTTATGCTATACAATTCAGAGACTAAAATGTACCCGTCCTGATGGTCTAGTGGTTAAGACGTCCACCTGGAATGTGGGAGATCCGTGGTTCGATTCCCGGTTGGGGCGGACTTTTTTAATTTCTGAATTGTAGTAAATAAAAAAAAAAAAAAAAAAAAAAGTGTAAAATGTTTTTATAATTCTAAAATCAAGCACAATCAAACCTACCTTGGCATAGTGTAGTGTAAGTAGTGTCTAGACGTGTTGGTAATGTGAGTTTGTGGACAGTACCTGAACTTGAGCACAACGTTTTAGCACTCGTGACACTGTCTAGCCCAAGAACGTTTTTAAATAGTATCACATTCTCAAATATGTATTCTCATAGTTGTACGTAGCTTGTAAGTTTAATTAACCAGTGAGGGTTTTAATAAGGGTTCAGGTAGTTTTTAAACCTAATTGTCTACTATATTATTATTGTTTGAATCATCGACTAACTGAAAGTACCTTAAGTAATAGATCTCATTCTCAATATTGTGACGTTTGTACATGAACTCTCGTGTACCGACTTGCATCATCTAATGTTTAGCACCGATTGATTGTTGTAGTGCATATAGGTCAATAGATGGATCGGTAAAAGGTAAAAATAATATATTAAAATTTAAAAGTTCTTCCCAACAAATGTTGAATGTAAAGTAAAGGTGCGTCCATCTTGAGCATTCTACTCCCAGGCGAGCGAGCAGTCTGAGCATACAATGTTGACTTGCATTGCTCGGTGTTGACAGGGGCAGGTGATGCTGAATTCAGCGTTTAATTGAATGGGATGTACAATACTAGGAAAACGCTTTAGTCCCGCCGCGTTGATTGATGAGCTTTTTTTGTAAGTTTTTAGTTTGTTTAGGACCACTTTTCCTTTGCAAGTCCTTGTTGAATGCATTGTAGGTGATTGTCGTCAAGTTTCTATTGTTACATTACATGTCAATTGTTATTATAAACCTCAAAATACTCATATTAAAACCTTTATTTATATGGATTCTGGATAATGTTTTCAACTTTTTCTTTCAAAAAGCAATACATCACCATTACCTTAATGTCCATGTGAAATATGAACGTTGTAGCCCCATCCGTTTGGTCAGAATCTGCCCAAATGTCACGAAAATATCGCACTAAAAATCGAAAAAAATCGTTAAAGTATGATATTCATGAGAAATATTTCTAAGTTCAAAAATTTCGAAGGTCTCCAGAAAATTTCATCGCAATTGGATTATCGGTTTAGCTGGAATCGTGTTAACAAACACACAAAAATACAAACAGAAAAAACAAGAAAACCAAAAACAAATCGTAAAATTGCGATTTTTATGAGAAATAATTTTTTGATTGCGCTAAAAAAAGTGGCAGTTCTAAGTTCAAAGATTTCAAAGGTCTCCAGAAAATTTCATCGCAATTGGAGTATCCGTTTAGCCGAAATCGTGTTAACAAACACACAAAAATACAAACAAAAACAAAAAAGAAAAACCAAAAAAGTCGTAAAATTACGATTTTCAAGAGAAATAATATTTTGATTAATTTTTCCTACGGTACAGTTCTTAAGTTTAGAGATTTCGAAGGTCTCCATAAAATTTCATCGCAATCGGAGTATCGGTTTAGCCGGAATCGTGTTCACAGACACACAAAAATACAAAAAAAAGAAAGAAAGAAAGAAAAAACATTCCGGATTTTTTTCTCCAGTGTCGTAGAATTGAATCTTTGCTTCGCTCATCCAATAAATCAATTGACAAAAATAATTATGTAGTTACATGTACTAAAACAGAGGATTTTGAACTGTCTTATTATTCCCCAAGACCCAATAGGGCAACCAGTCAATGTTGCTGTTGTCCAGCCTCGGGTACATCTGGCAATAAATTGTCGGACCAAACACTTTGTACTATACCCGACTGAATGCAACGCAACCAACAAGTATGACTTGAGTAAATGTCTGGCTCGGAGACACGTCTCGACTAGTAGACTAGGTCAGATCTGCTCGTTCAGTTCGTTGAGAGTGCTCATGAAATCAAGACACTAGACGTTGCAAGTATTTTTATTATATTATGCATCAAGTTACCGGTTCTCAACTTGTTGCTGTTGGTACAGTGGACAGTATCATCTTGGAGTTGAGCAGGTTGTACTAATGTACTCGTCTCTGTCAACATCACGGAAATCTCTCAACACTACCTGTGTGTGCGTAACTCGACTAAAACTTGCAGTATTTATTTTTAAATACAACAAAACAACATCATTTGAGGGAAAGTCGATGCATTGGTGTATGAAATACGACCTGTTTAGTAATGGAGGCCTACAAATTGTTTTTACCATAAGAGAGATTGTCATTACAAATGTAATTGTTTCGTAATGTATGCTTGTAATTCGTAACAAAAACTAGTATTTTATTTCTCTCTTGTTTTTTCTCCCGAGACGGTTGTTTAGATTGTATGATGCAAAGTATTGTTTAGTAGAGCAAATGTATAACACTAGTATTTTATTGCTTTGTTTTCCCCTGATTTTTATTTACTTTAGATTGTTTGTAGTAGATTACATGTGTGAAAGATTTGTCTAGTATGGCACATGTAAAAAAAAGTCTATATTTCTCTGTTTTCTCCCAAGATTTATTAATTTAGATTGTATGTAGTAGATTATTGTAATATGCTAATGTACATCAAACAAAATACAAATTATATATATATATTTCATTTATTACTTGGACAATTTCATTGAAACGTAATTTTTAAAACAATCCACCAAAAATTACTTGTTAAAAGAGTCGACAAAAATATCTCGTCTCGGCGGCTACTGCTCATGTATTGCACATTTAGGTTTCCTGATGGGGTGCTGCAGCCAAGCCGAACATTTCCTCAAGAAAAAATCGTTTTTTTCAGGTTAAACATCACAAGGTTCCAAGTGTAGAGTGCATTGACCTTGTTTAGAAATTGTCTGAATAGACTGAATGTAGATGTAGCCAATGGATGTAGAAAAATATGTACTTGAAATTGAATAATACATGTACATACAATACCTGTACATAATGCAGAGTCTGTTGTAATTTGTGATTTACAAAAAGGTTAATCGAATCGGATCTCCATTATCGGAATGGGGTTGTGATAGTTAACGGAAAGACTGGTTTACGTACTGGGGGGCCCCGCCCCCCAACCCCCGGCCGCGGCTGCCGCCCCTGGACCCCGCTCCTAAACGACTGCACCGCAAAGGTTTGTTTTCCGTACAAAAGTTTGTTTTTTGCGCATGGAACTGCACTAGGAAAACGCTTAAGTCCTGCCGCGTTGTTGGATGAGCATAATTGGTGCATTGAGCTGCCATGTGTTGAACGGATTTTCTGTTGTTCTGTGATCAATAGTCCAGTACCCATTCAATTAACCTACTGTAAATAACTCAATTTCTATCCGATTTCACAATAAATAGGTTGGGGCAATTCTATCACTGGCTTTAAGTACTCAATAGATAAGACGTGTTAATTGACAAAGACTGTTCCCGGTTTTGTTCTGTAATTAAATAACAAAACCCCAACCAATAGTCCAGTTCCCATTCGATTAACCCCTTGTAAATGACTCAATTTCTATCCGATTTCACAATGAATAGGTTATTTGTCAATTGGAGAACCCCCTTATTAATATTCTACAAGAAAATATATATAGAGTCGCACCCCTAATCGACAGATTTGCAAAGGGGTTAGCCTTTGTGAAATTTTTAATGAAAAAATGAAATGCACGACGGGTCAATTCTATCACTGGCTATAAGTACTCTATAGATAGACGTGTTGATTGACAAAGACTGTTCCCGGTTTTGTTCTTTAATAAAAGAACAAAACCACAACCAATACTCCAGTTCCCATTCAATTAACCTCCTGTAAATGACTCAATTTCTATCCGATTTCACAATGAATAGGATATTTGTCAATGGAAGAACCCCCTTATTAATATTCTACAAGAAAATATCAATATTGAGTCGGACCCATAATCGACAAATTTGCAAAGGGGTCCTTTGGGAATTTTTTAATGAAAAAATGAAATGCACGATGGGGCAATTCTATCACAGGCTATAAGTACTCTATAGACAGACGTGTCGATTGACAAAGACAGTTCCCGGTTTTGTTCTTTAATTAAATAACAAAACCCCAACCAATAGTCCAGTTCCCATTCGATTAACCAACTGTTAATGACTCAATTTCTATCCGATTTCACAATGAATAGGTTATTTGTCAATTGGAGAACCCCCTTATTAATATTCTACAAGAAAATATAAATATCGAGTCGGACCCATAATCGACAAATTTGCAAAGGGGTTAGCCTTTGTGAATTTTTTAATGAAAAAATGAAATGCACGATGGGGCAATTCTATCACTGGCTATAAGTACTCTATAGATAGACGTGTTGATTGACAAAGACTGTTCCCGGTTTTGTGATTTAATTAAATAACAAAACCCCAACCAAAAGTCCAGTTCCCATTCCATTAACCTACTGTAAATGACTCAATTTCTATCCGATTTCACAATAAATAGGTTATTTGTCAATTGGAGAACCCCCTTATTTATATTATACAAGAATATATATATATATATAGAGTCGCACTCCTAATCGACAGATTTGCAAACCCCCTTATTAATATTCTACAAGAAATTATCAATATCGAGTTGGACCCATAATTGACAAATTTGCAAAGGGGTTAGCCATTGTGAATTTTTTAATGAAAAAATGAAATGCACGTTAGGGCAATTCTAACACTGGCTATAAGTATTCTATAGATAGACGTGTTGATTATCAAAGACTGTTCCAGGTTTTGTTCTTTAGTAAAATAACAAAACCACAACCAATAGTTCAGTTCTCATTTGATTAACCTACTGTAAATGACTTAATTTCTATCCGATTTCATAATGAATAGGTTATTCGTCAATGGAAGAACCCCCTTATTAATATTCTACAAGAAAATGCACGTTGGGGTAATTCTATCACTGGCTATAAGTACTCTATAGACAGATATGTTGATTGACAAAGACAGTTCCCGGTTTTGTTCTTTAATTAAATAACAAAACCCCAACCAATAGTCCAGTTTCCATTCGATTAACCTACTGTAAATGACTCAAATTCCATCCGATTTCACAAGAATAGGTTATTTGTCTATGGAAGAACCCCCACATTAATATTCTACAAGAAAATACAATTATCGAGTCGGACCCATAATCGACAAATTTGCAAAGGGAGCCTTTGTGAATTTTTTAATGAAAAAATAAAATGCACGATGGGGCAATTCTATCACTGTCTATAAGTATTCTATAGATGGACGTGTTGATTATCAAAGACTGTTCCCGGTTTTGTTCTGTAATAAAATAACAAAACCCCAACCAATAGTCCAGTTCTCATTTGATTAACCTACTGTAGATGACTCAATTTCTATCCAATTTCACAATAAATAGGTTATTTGTCAATTGGAGAAACCCCTTATTAAAATTCTACAAGAAAAAATATATATCGAGTCGGACCCTTAATCGACAAATTTGCAAAGGGGTTAGCCTTTGTGAATTTTTTGGTGAAAAAATGAAATGCACGTTGGGGCAATTCTATCACTGGCTATAAGTACTCTATAGATAGATGTGTTGATTGACAAAGACAGTTCCCGGTTTTGTTCTTTAAATAATTAACAAAACCCCAACCAATAGTTTAGTGCCCATTCGATTAACCTACTGTAAATGACTCAATTTCTATCCGATTTTCACAATGAATAGGTTATTTGTCAATGGAAGAACCCCCTTATTAATATTCTACAAGAAAATATAAATATCGAGTCGGACCCATAATCGACAAATTTGCAAAGGGTTTAGCCTTTGTGAATTTTTTAATGAAAAAATTAAATGCACGTTGGGGCAATTCTATCACTGGCTTAAAGTACTCTTTAGATAGACGAGTTGATTGACAAAGACTGTTCCCGGTTTTGTTCTTTAATTAAATAACAAAACCCCAACCAATAGTTCAGTTCTCATTTGATTAACCTACTGTAAATGACTCAATTTCTATCCGATTTCACAATGAATAAGTTATTTGTCAATTGGAGAACCCCCTTATTAATATTATACAAGAATATATATATATATATATATATAGAGTCGCACTCCTAATCGACAGATTTGCAAACCCCCTTATTAATATTCTACAAGAATTATCAATATCGAGTTGGACCCATAATTGACAAATTTGCAAAGGGGTTAGCCATTGTGAATTTTTTAATGAAAAAATGAAATGCACGATGGGGCAATTCTATCACTGTCTATAAGTATTTTATAGATAGACGTGTTGATTATCAAAGACTGTTCCAGGTTTTGTTCTTTAATAAAATAACAAAACCACAACCAACAGTCAAGTCCCCATTCCATTAACCTACTGTAATCTTTTGAAAATCGGAATGATTACTAAATGTGTCAGATATTACCAATTGTTATTGTTACATAACATGTAACAAAACATAACCAATCCAAATCCATCGACCAAGCTTTTAATTTTGAATGGCGTCTGTTAATTTTGATATTTCCACATGTAAATGTTTCAATAAATTTATTTAATGTTTATGTTATTTTTGTTAATATATTTATTTCATAATTATAGTTAGATAATAATATGGATATTGATATATTATGAATTTATTATATAATAAATAAATATATTTATTATTTTAAACAAAATAATGGGCTTGGCCACACTTCTAGATATCACCACTTTATGCAGTTGAGCCACTTGTATCTTCCTCGATTTCGGCTTGGCCCCTTTTTTGCAAGTGATGCATTTTTGTATGGTATATATTCTACTACAGGTCATCCCTCTCCCCTCATACACAAAGACTTGCATCTGTAAGAATTTAAACGCAAATATTGGCAAAGATGTTTAGTGGTGGACTTGGTCAAACCCATATGTTGAATCATAATATGTATGCACAAAGATAGTTGCCTTGACAGACGTGCATGCGTCCGCAGGGAAAGGTAAAGTTGTGGCTTCTCTGGATGTGCCGTAAATGTAGACCCTTACTTTTTTTGTATCCTGAAATGAATAAAATTTGTGTACCATTACCAACATACAGTAAAAAAGCAGGTAAAAAGTGAAATATTGAGTAAAATATTGCAAAAAAGTTTATAAAAATAAAGTGAAAATTGAACCCGCGACAGCATAGAAAAGGGATGCCTCTAGTTAGCCACTACTCTTAAGTTTAAGTGGGTGGTAATAAATATTTTGAGGTTTGACCACTATATCAGTATCAGTATCATTCTTTATTTAGCAAATAAAGATATTTAAATACAACACATTACAATATACAAAAATATTAATTTACAATACCAAATTTACAAATTAACAATTTGATAAATTGACATATTTAACAAATTTCGGCAAATTCACCAAAGTAACAAATTACCAAATTTCAAAAAAAATAACAAAATGATAAATTTACAAATTTCACAAATTCCACAAAATTTAAAATACTCAATTTACAAATAAACAAAAGTGATTAATTTAAAAATTTAACAAATTCATCAAATTTACCAATTAACAAAATATCAAAATATTTAAATTAACAAAATGATAAAAATACTAATTGAACAAATTCACCATACGTTACATACGTTACAGGTTACCTAAACACACAACTGGCTCGTTGGTCTTGTGGTTAGCGTCTCTGCTTCCAATGCAGAAGGTCCAGGGGTCCATTCACCGTCAAGTCAGAAGTTTTTTAACTGCCGATTTGGACTCAAGTCCATCAGTTCTTGTATTAGGAATTTGTAAACAGTGACTTTGGAGCCGTCCTAGCAACGAGACACATAATAAATTAAAAGTTGTTCTGAATCGGCCTTGTTGATTCTGGCGTTGATTCGCGGGTGTTCGCACTGTCCATTCCACTGATTGCTATATTTCCTATTAAAAATATTGATCTGTGGTTAGTTATCGCTCACTCGTCGATTGCGTCGGGGCCTACAGGGTAGGCTCAGTCGCTTTGATTTACTGTCCCCCACTGAAAATCAGTTATATAACTGAGTGGGTAGACTCTAAATTCAATTTATTTATTTATTTATTTATTTATTTACACATAGTTTAGTAATTGTTTTCTGCTACCTATCTATCTAGAAGTATTCTTTTGGTGTTAGAATAATTTATTTGTGTCATTTGGGACTAGTTTTTTATCTGTGGGTTTTCCTTGCATTTTGTTACATTCATCTCCAAACATTATTGACAGACAATTCATTCATCTGTATTTATAACAATGTAGGTAGCCTATGTATTTTTAAGCAATGTTATATAAAGGTTCGAATATACTATATGGTTATATATTTTAAAACATGCACTTCAATATTCTATTTTTCTATATCCATATGAAATTTAGATCGGGTGTTTTGTTTGTTTGTTTGTTTGTCTGTTCGCTCTCTACATGGGCAAACGGCATATGCGATCTTGATGAAATTTAGAGGGGACCTTCGAAATCTCTGAACTTAGACCTGTATTGTTTTTGGGTACAATCGAAGAAATATTTCTCATGAATATCGTACTTTTCCGATTTTTGCCCGATTTTTAGTGCAATATTTTCGTGACATTTGGACCGATTCTGAGTTCTGACCAAACGGGTGGGGCTACAACGTTCATGTTTTACATGGGCATTAAGGTTATGGGGATGTAGTACCTTTTGAAAGAAAAAGTTGGAAAAGTTAGCCAGAATCCATAGAAATAAAGGTTTGAATATAAATTTTTTGAGGTATATAATAACAATTAACAAGTGACAATAGAAAATTGACAACAATCACCTACAATGCGTTCAAAAAGCACTTGCAAAAGTAAAGAGATCCCACGCAAACTAAAAACTTACAAATAATGTGTTTACTTGTACCTACAAACATTATTATAATCTGGCAACGCCGCGTTGCAGAGAGCGCACCTGCCTTTACTCACTGTGCTACTGCTTTAAGTCCCGCGTGAAAATCCGGCTTGGATAGACGCGTTCTGCTGCTGCCGTACGAGCAGTGAGTGATACAGTCGTGATATGATAGTGATACTGATAGTGCTAATTACTTGAAGGCTACACGCAAATGGATATACTTGAACACACGCAAAGTGGATACTCTACGACCATGTGAGTAGTCTAAACACTTGCTAGGGTTTATCAGTCAGTCTCTGCTGCTGCCGTATGAGTAGTGTCTGATTCAGTGCTACTTGAAGGCGACACGCAAAGTGGATACTCTACGACCATGTGAGTACTGAGTAGCAGAGTCTAATAAACACTTGCTAGGGTTAAACAGTCAGTCTGGCTAATTCCTTTAGTCAGGATTGCCGTAAGCGGGAATCGATCTTTTCGCGAATTTCTCTTGCGTGACCTCTCTCGACGTAGTAAATTAGTAGAACTTAGTTATCAATATTACTATTATTATTTTTATGGGAATTACTTTCAAGTTTCGAACTTAAAATATCCTATTTGTCAAAAAAGACAACAATTTACAAAAATGCTGTTCGTTTATCATTCTTCAGGCAAACTCGCGTGTGCAACTAGGTGATCTAATGTTGTAAGTAAGTGCAGGGGATGAAGGAAACTGTTTTGGGCTGGACTAGCTGCTAGTTCCGACCGACAGGCCAAGGTAAGGTCTGCTAGTGATAATGTCCGTGTCCGCCGGCCGGGGAACAGCACGGCAGCTGATGTTCATCCGACAAGAACAGCTTGCGAGCCATCGCTGCTGGTAAAACTGCGTCGCTCAGGCAAGGTTGCCAAGCTGCTGTCTGCTCGACGCGTGAAGGCTCCTTCTTTCCAGACTGGACATCATGGCATGGGACATAACCTAGCGTTGGCTTGATTAGCTCACACACTCACTCATAGGGTGACCATAAATTCAAAAACGAAAAACCGGGACACGTGGAGCGTGGGTCACAAGGGATCTGGGCCAGAGCCCAAACCGGCGGAGGCGAATTTTTGGGGGGAACTTTTGTCCTCAAGATAGCCTTTAGAGTGATCTGACCTGAGCAAGGAAGGCACAACCATTACAATAATTGACAATAAGGAAAATTACTCGAATTTAAAAACTATTATTGTGCACGTGTGAGATCAAAAGTTATGTTCACCATTTTTTAAAATCACGACGTAATTAAATATGTGCATTATTTCGTTACTACAATGTTCCATAAAAATTGTTGTACAGTAATAGCTTTAGTTGTTTCATTGTTCGATGCATGTCGGCGCCTGTAGGGTTGGCTTGGTCGGCTTTAAATCGAATGTTCCACACTGAAAACCAGTTATGTGACTGAGTTCCACCCTGGTGTTTCTGTGATATTAATGTTTGTCTGTTTTTCTTCAGTTTAACAAAGAGAAAACATGGCATTTTTCGGAACCGTGTCCCCTGCGATTTTTTTTTGTTTTCCGGTACAAATTTACAAAAAATGCCGGTTATCTACAAAATTTGTGGATCATACCGGAGTGCAAAATCTCAGTTTTCTCTTTGTTAAACTGAAGAAAAGCAGTCAAACATAATGTCACATAAACACAACTATCTACGATGAACGATGTGCTAAACGCAATTGCAGTTATAAATTATATCAAAGATGCAATATTTGCCGAATGCCCGATAACAAAAAAATTGTTTTGGTGTTCTTATAGTGTCAGATCAATTTCATTCACTGCATTTTTAAATAGTAGCTGCATATTTTAGAAAATGGAAGAACAGGGACGCCTCCCTCCACCCCAGACATTCTGCAGTGAGTCTCATCATGTTGGCTGGCCGCAATGTTGTTGTGCAGCATGAAGCACTCGACGGACTAAAATTATTGTCAACCACTAAAATATGTTTCTCGCAAACAAAAATTCACATTCGTTTGTGTAAGTAAAAGCAGACAGCACTGACTGTTACATCCCTGTCAAGGTGGTATGTGACAGTCTGTACCCAGTGGCGGCGCAAGCCAAAAAAAGATTGGGGGGGGGCAGAGGAGGGACAAGGCAATAAACTGAGGGGGTGAGCTGTAGTGGCGGGCTTCCGGGGTCTGGGTCGAAGCCCCAGCCGCCACAGGCCCTATCGCCAAAGGCTAATTTTTGTACCATACTACAGTTATTTCATGTTGTAACTGTAAAATAGCTACTCAAGAGATTAAAATAAATTTGTGATTTGATGATTTAATTTTAATAATATTACGAGTGCAGCAGGCATTTGACACCTTGGGGGCAAGCAGGGGCACAAGCCATTGTCTCCACTCCACTGTATTGTACCACTCCTAGGTAGTAACCAGGTAACCATAATATCTCCCACATTATTTTTTGTTGTATCATAATTTTGTACCCGGAAGCAAATAAATTTCCTTGTAAATCTGGCAACGCTGTGTGGTGCCTCGGTTGCGAGTGAGCGGTGCTTCTCCGGCAGTCCCGCGTTATCAGCCGGCTAGAACCGACGTCTTTGTGCTACCGTACGGAGCGTGTGATTTAGTGTTGATATTACAGTGATAAGTGAAAGTGATGCTGCTACACGCAAAGTGGATATCGTGACGACCATGTGAGTAGTCTAAACATGTGCTAGGGTTAGACAGTCAGTCTGTAGAGGTGCCTAGGTAGGTGGTGCCCTAGGTGGTGCTACGCGGGTGAGGCGTGTAATGGCTGCTGTACGTAGCGTGTGTTGTAGTTGATAATAGTAACACAAGTGATAAGACACGCAAAGTGGATATCGCGACGACCATGTGTGAGTATATAGTCTAATTTTTTTATTGTATTTTTCTCGCCAAGCGAGATGGCCATATTGTAGGGCACAGTGCCCTCTTTAGCCTATGTAAACAATTCATTAAGATGGCCGGTGTCGGCGGTATATTCGAACCCGGGTTTAGCGCCCGAGCCAACACTGTCGGGATAGGCTACAGTCAGTAGTCTGTCGAGGGACCTAGCTAGGTGTTGCCACGTGTGTGACGCTTGTGGCATCTGCTGTATTAGGAGGGCTTATCCGTGAGTAAGTCGCGCTATCTATTCTATCTATACTACTAAGTACTTTGTGTGTACTGTCGCATCGCTGAAAAGCCCTCATGTACGGTTCAACATAAGCATGCCTTCTCCTATAAATACAGACGGGTAGCATCTATATTATGTAGTTCCGGCTTGTGATCACTGTTCTGTTGCGTCACTGTGTTTTGCAAAACTGGTCTTTGCATTGTGGTGCCTTCTGCCTAGTGGTGCCTGGTGGTGGTGTGGTCCATGGGCGCCGCTAGGGGTGGCAAGGGGGCCACTTGCCTCCCCTCTGGATTTCAGGAAAGATTAAAGTTAATAACTGGCTGTACGCCAGGGGCGGATACAGGGAAGGGCGGGGGCGGGCAATAACTCTCCGGTTTACATTGCATAAAGCCAATTATCACTTTGAAATATTATGTAATTTTACATTTTTGAACGTGTTTTTGTATTTAAAAAATTGCAAATTGCAATTTTGACTTTCGGCGATAAGAGCCCCTACCACTGCTATACCTTTACCCCAGACTCCGTACCCAAGTGTATCAAGTATCAACCATTGCGTAATTTTACGTTTTTAAACGTGTTTTAGGCTTTTAAAATTAGCCAATTGGAATATTTTCGCACCATTCGGCGATAATATCCATTGTGGCGGAACTGAGACTTAACTCCAGCTCCAGCACATATCCGCACTAGTTTTGCACCTTCCTCTCTAGCCAATATCAATTCCTGGATACGATACTGCTTGCAAGGTTTGTTTCATAAATTTGGTTATTTAATAAAATAAACTCGCAACTGTAGCTAACATTTTGTTCCTTTGACTTTTAATTGTCAATCACTGCCATTTACTTTTCAATGTAACAAGATACCGATAATCGGTATCGATAATTTTACATGCTATTTACATGCTATAAAAGTATTAATATAGCCTTCCTACGAGCATAGTACGCACTACGCAGTGGCGGAACTAGGCATTCTGACTGAAGTTTTTTTCCTAGATATTCCTCAGCGTTCATGCCAATGCAAGGGATTATAATGTTTAATAAATAAATATATAATATAATATTTTATAAAAAGCCCTCGGACATCCTTTCACAGTTGTCCTACATCTAATAGAGGTCTACCTAGCTGAAGACGGGCCTGCCCTGGGCAGCCCCATCTTTTGTGTTGGACTTGCTGCTAGTTCTGACGCGACCCAGTCTGATATCTGTCGGTTGTGGAACGCAGATGTCCATCCGACAAGAACAACTCGCAAGCTCTCGCTGCTGGTAAAACTGCGTCGCACGAGGTGGGCATGCTAAACCCCAAGGTCGCTCGCTATATCATGCTCGCGAAGCTACAGCTGTTAGCCTGTTCTGTTTGTTCGACGCGTTCTTTTAGAACTAGGAAAACGCCAAAGTCGTTGTTAGACGAGTGAGTGAGCCATGTGTTGAGTACCCGGTAACATTCCCTTTTCTTCCCCCTACCTAAGGCCTTATCATAGGCTAGAGTGGCGCATTATTATTATTTTTATCATCTCAATGCCGTATATCGCGCCTAACAGAGGGTGGTGGAGGTGTTTGCGGACGGGACACGCTTGCTCGCGGGGATCCTAGTTTTAAATTGTCACAAAATTAGGCCAACAATCGCGCAATAAATAAATAAAAACCCAGACCATCTGAGTGGGGAAGGTTGGGTGTGGGGTCAGGTATTGGATGAAGAAGTGAAGGAGAAGGGGAGTCTGTCTCGCGTCTTCCTTCTGCTTCGGCTCTAGTGGTGGATTGCCTCCCAGAAAGTACGGCGAGGTCCCGGGCGGGCGGGGACTTGACGACCACATCATCGACAGTCGAGGTCCAAGTCAGGACGGTAGAAGGGGTGTGGAGGTGTGTAAGAGGCTAGGAGAGGAGGGAGGATCGACGAATTATGCTCTTTCGTGATAACGCCGGCCGCCATTAGAATGGCTGTGCCGGTTAGTGAGGTGAGGAAGAGGTCGTCAGGAAGGATGGCGCTAGGGTCGGGTCTGGGTTGAGCCTGAAGGGCACTTTAAACACCCAAGTGGGTATCTTCGCTTGTACTTCGCCGGTACTGCTGGTGGCTCGGCATTTGGCTAACACAGAGGCCTCCCCCGACTTAAGCTTGGACTGACCAACCTAGGAGGTAAGGCGAGGTAGGGGGTGAGGGGAGAGGACGCTTCATCTTGGCCCTTCCTTCTGCTTCGGCCACATCATCTCGGGTCGGGTAGAGGGATCGAGGTGTGTGGGTAGGAATGGAGGGAATATCGACAAAGTTTGCTCTTTCGTGATATTACCGGCCGCCATTAGAATGGCTGTGCCGGTTAGGGAGATGAGGCAGGGGGTGAAGGAAGAGGAGGCTTCGTCTTGGCTCTTCCTTCTGCTTCGGCCACATCATCTTCGGTCGGGTAGAGGGTCGAGGTATGAATGGGTAGGAGAGGAGGGAATATCGACAAAGTTTGCTCTTTCGTGATATTACCGGCCGCCATTAGAATGGCTGTGCCGGTTAGGGAGGCGAGGTAGGGGGTGAAGGAAGAGGAGGCTTCGTCTTGGGTCTTCCTTCTGCTTCGGCTCTTGTGGTGGAAGGTCCCGGGGCCTGGTGAGGTGAGGAGGTGGTCGTCAGGAAGGCTGGCGCTAGGGTCAGGTCGGGGGTTAGCCTGAAGGGCACTAAACACAAATGGGGGCTTCGTTGTGCTCGCGGTACTGCGGGTTGGCTCGGCACGGCTGGCACAGAGGAATAACTAGTGGGTCTGGGGAGGCCTGATGGGCTAAAACTAAACACACAAGTGGTGTCTTCGCTTGTGCTTCCGCCGGTAACTGCTGGTGGCTCGGCACCCGGCTGACCCAGAGGGCTAACTAGCGGGGGGAACTGACCAAACTCCCCCGCAACGACCTCGCTCAAGTCAGGGGTGGTGAGAAGACCAGCACCCGGATGAAATCGGTAGGGAAGGTGAAGCATTATCTGGCCAGGCAGGGCTGGGGCAGGGGTTGGTACGGGAGCATATACTGGCAGCTTGGGCTGGTGGCGGGGCCATAAGGAGGCCTCGGCGAAGCATATACTTGCTAGGGCTGTCGGACGGGTCGCCAGGGTCTTTGGGTTCTGCCTCGGACAGCGGCGCTGCAGGAGTCCTGGAGGAGATGGTCACGGGCGAAGGTCGGAGCGTTCGATGAGCGCGCGCTCCGGTCTTATAGCAGGCAACAGAGTTGCCAGTTTCTTTAAACTACCTCGGACAATGGCCCTTTATAGTATATAGTGTATGGTAAAGTAAAATGACAATTGTTTTAAGCTTGGTTTTGTGATCGAGAGAATCAAGGCCTGAGTTAGTGCTCTAGCATAATTGCTAGCTGTCAGTGAACTTATTTAGGAATAAGTAAAATACTATGTGTATGTGTCAGTGTGAATACATTCGTAAAAATTAGTAAGATACATTGTTGCACTAAGCATAATTAATAGATAGATTGTGTTGATAGTGCTAAAAGCCATAACATATTGTAATAATATATTAAAAGTGAACAAGTTTGGTAAATAAAAAAACATAATTAAAAATTCCAGAGTTCTCCAGGCTAGTTCTGCTCCCCAAGGAGGAGTAGGGCATGACTGGGTCGTTTCTACCTATCCCTGATGGGCTCAGTAGTCAGGTTTTTTTGAAAATGTTGATAAAAGGATTGGGGTTGTGCTACGCCTTTCATACACTTGTAGTGATATTAAACATAAATCATTAATAGTTGGCATTTTGAGAGAGGCGGCGTGTATATGATCATCCTGAAGTACAGGGTGCACGAGTTGCTATTCTCAGTGCTGCGGTTTTGAACCCTTTGTAATAATAAAAGATTGCTTTACATGTGGGTGGACCACACCGGGGTGCAAAGTGAGAATTGTAGTATCAATGATTTGTATATAAGCGTTGTGTTTAAAATGCTAATGTTACTGGATTTCTTAAGTATAGGATTAGCATTGAGAGTCTTGTTGAGCTTTTTAGCCGTTTCTTTAAAATGAGCTGTCCACGTGAGCCCTTGTCAAGGGTGACCCCAAGGTACTTTACTGTGTTTGAATCGGGTATTCTTCGTCAAACATAGAGGCTTTGTCATGTGTTAGGACGCGGAGCTGCTGTCCTTTAGTAAAGATTACAGCAAGCGCTCTTGGTACATTTATTTTAATGCGCCACTGGTGTACCACTCCTCAAGAGTATCGAGAGCCTCTTGTAGTTTTTTAAGGGCTAAGCTAGCCCTCCATGAACTTACAGAAAGGGCAGTATCATCTGCGTAGATTGCGTAAGTTACGCCAGGTAATTTAGGCAAGTCATTTACATAGATACAAAAGGAGGAGTGGTCCTATGATTGAACCTGGGGGACGCCCGCTAGGATGTGTTTTCCTACCGAAAGAGTAGTTGCCAACTGCACAGAAAACGCCTGTCTGACAGTATGACGAGGATTAATCTATGAGATAATTGGGAAAAGATCTCGGCATAAGTTTAAAAATTAGACAGTCATGCAAGACCTTATCGAAGGCTGGGCAATGTCGAGGAAGACCCCAGCAAGTACCGGTTCGAAATTGACAAACATGGAGATGTGTCAGCACAAGTAATAAACTGACTGCGTAGTAGAATGAGCTTTTCTAAAGCCAAAATGCTCATTTATGATATTGTGTGTCAGTCAGGTGTTTTTTCTAGGACGGAGTAATAGAACTCCTCAAAGAGTTTCGATATTCCATTAATAAGATTATAGGTCTATAATTCTGGGGGAAAAGCCGGGTCTTTGACCGGCTTTGGAAAAGCGAATGATTTTGGATTTACTTCAGCGCAAACGAGAAATAACTGAAGCCTCACATATTATGAAAATATTAGTAAGAACACATCAGCCACGTTTCGGGAGGTTTTCGGGCAATGTTTGGATTTGGTCTAAGCAGTGCTTTTTATTTTTACTTTTGAATGATGTGATAAGCTCTTTTGGGGAGAGCAAAACATTGCCCGCATCAAGAGGGATTGTGTCATCTTTTAATGACAATATCTCAACTGTCTGCTTCAACTGTCTCGATGTGGTCCAGGCAGCTGGGTTTTCGTTGGACATGAAGGCCCAGCTTAGTGTATCATGCCAAAAGCATTGGCATTTGTCCCTAGGGGTATAAGCCATGCCGTTATTCCATGGATATGTGGCAAGTTGTTGAACTTTTTCAGCAATTTTTCTTGTCATTTGCCACAGAGACAGATCAGCAGCGTGAGTGCTTCTATTTTAGTTGTCCACTCTGTGGTGCGTGTGAGCTATTAATTTTGTTTTTAATATCTGAGTCATGTTATTAAGTAAATTCTTGTAAGAGGGGAGCGGTTATTTTGCCAGACCCTACGAACTCTATTTTTGCTTGTATTGATTTAAATGTTTAATTTAGTGGGAAGTGCCATTGCGATTGTTGTTGGTTCTTTAAAGAAGGAGTATTGTTATTTGAGTTGCTAGAAAGTATTGCATTTGTGACTCAAGAAATTGTTTTATTCTATATTGGTGGGAGGTTGCTGGCTTGAAGGGTTGATATCCGTCAGAAGGGTATCCAAATCGCCTGAACTGTTCCAGTCTGTTTATTCAAACATTAATTGCGGGGTGGGTTGCTTTCAAAAAACTGCATGATGCCATAATTAAATTACTAATTGGATTGTGGTCTGAACTAAGTCCTGTATAGTTTCCACATTAATGGAAGCGTTGAGATTTCTAGATAGGGCAATATCCGAATATCCGGCTCGTTCCCGTGTCAGGATAAGCGTCGGTGCAGCAGGGCCGGAGACCTGGATGTGCCGTCTAGAATGCAGTGATTAATAACAAACCTCCCACTTGTATTAGTAAGCGGAGAGAGCAGGATTGGTGTTGCAATTCAAATCACCTGCTATGATGGGAGGCAAGGTGGAACTACAGATCTTGTCAAATGTCAGAAACAGTCTAATTGCTATTTGGTGCGTTTGTAACAGAAACTACCCTAAGAGAAGAACTTGGAGCTTTAGCCGTTACTGCTGTAGCATCTATTGAGTTGAGCTTAGGCAGCAGTTCACAAGGATAGTGAATAATAGACATTTGACCAGAACAGCGGTTGCCACCACAAGGCAGCGTCTCTGTCAGAGCGGTAGAGATCTTAAATCTATGTAATTTAAACTTTAAATTGGGCTTTAAAAAGTTTTCGCTCAACATGCAAACATCAATGTTCCTGCGGTTGAGCATTCAAAGAGGTTCCTCTTTTTTTATTGTTAATAAGAATTAGCATCCATGCCATTAATGTCGGAGATTGGGTGTGAAGGATTTTTTATGGCTTGAAGCCATGTGGTTGTACCTGACATGTTGGCCACTAGAAACCAGTGGCATAGAGTGAGAAATTATAAGTCTATAGACGTTCTTCGTTTCGTCACAGACTGGAGAGCAGGCTGAGAAAGCGATTCTGCCCAGTCAGTAATGGTTTTGAAAATCAATGCCTTGCATCTGTGGCTTTGTTTTTTGAGATTCGGTTGGCCTCGGCCTTAGGGATTGGAATCAGTATTCTGATGTGGTTTGTAATTGCGGTTGAATCTTGATTAGGTCGCTCGTTGACGTTGGAATCGTGCTTGAGCGGGTTGTCGCGCTTTAATATTGACTTCAGGCTCATGCTTCACTGTCTGAGGAGGATGGGGAAGAGGAGTGGAGTGTGCGGGATCTGGGCTTTACGCCTCTCAGCACGTTAGCAGGCAGGGATGGGAAGTTCTCTGTTTGGTCGACATTATCATTGTCGTGCCCTGGATTGATTCCTGAGCTCCAAGGATTAGAATTTGGTATTGGTGCGTTGAAAATTACCCTGATTTGTATTTGAATGCTTAGTGTGTGCACTATTCGCCCTAGTAAGTTTT
This sequence comes from Sweltsa coloradensis, assembly GCA_024449915.1. Taxonomy (NCBI): domain Eukaryota; kingdom Metazoa; phylum Arthropoda; class Insecta; order Plecoptera; family Chloroperlidae; genus Sweltsa; species Sweltsa coloradensis. The sequence goes on from JAMZAV010004888.1 coordinate 50,911, forward strand.
GATCGCATGGTAACATTGATGGATTTAAATGTAGGGCCACCCTCTCCAGTTTGTTTGAGGTGTGGGGGGCGCCGCACAATTAGCACATTTGGTGGGTCTTGTCGAGCCTTTGTCACAGCTGTTTGACGTGTGGGAAACCCCCACACTTTACACACATAGGATTGTTGTTGCAGTATTTTCGCCAAGTGATTGAATCAGTTGGGCAATTATAGCAGTGCCTGGTGGCCCTTTGGGAGCTTGGTATTTTCGATTGTGACTGTTGAATGGGCAAAGATTTGATATGTTTTTAAATAATATTGGCCATTTCGAGATTTGGACTTTGTCATGTAAAGTGCCGAGTGTGGGTTTGCCGGGGACGCATGCTACGTAACTGAGTTACGGCAGTCAATTAAGCCCTGCTCATGTAGCTCGTCGGTATCCAGCCAATAGCCAATGCTAGTAGTCTTGTCAAGACCTGTATTACCATCTTGATTCTTCTCCTCAGGAGGGCAGGAAAGAGTACGAAAACTCATAAGCGTGATTTTTAAGGTAGGCAGGGCAGCCTGAAGTGTTTCGGATTGTGTCAGTCCTCAGCCTGGAGGTTTTCCCCCGTTAGACTGGAAACTGATCTTGCCACTGCATAAACTGTGATGGCCTTGGCTGTCTTTCAAATGTCAGTCAGATTAGGGCGTATGATCGGTGGCGGTGGAGGACCTTGCTTTTGAGGTCTCCTTGAGGTCTCACAACCACCCAAACTTCGCTAGCATTCCGTTATCATCTTCTACGGACTTCCATTGTTAATGTCACTACTTCTGGCTGGAACGGGTCAAATATTATTGTGTGTGACAACAGGGTTGATCCGTATTCTCTTAAGTTTGGTCTGCTGGAGAGGGCAGTTGTTGAATTGCGTTTCCGCTTTTTATAGTTTGATTTTATATATCAGCAGTATCTTTTGATTTTAAGAAAATCCTTCGTCGTGAGTCAGGAGTTTTCTTTTTCTTTTCTTTTCTTGACTTGAAGTACGAACCCAGCCTCCTTGTCACGCCTTGTCAGACTTCCGATCCTACTAACGGGGAATCTGAGTCCGCATCACCTCCATTTGCGCCTGATAATGCTTCGTCAGTAATATCGGAGTAGGAGTCATCAGAGTCTTTTCGGGGAGGTTTACTGCGTAAGTTTGAATGATTTCTGCGATAAGCTTTCGACATCTCCTCTCTTTCTTTTAGGAGTAGCTTAGGGCCTAACTTGGCTGCCTAAGTCTAAGTCGATGGGGCGGTGAAGCCATTTGTTATAGAAAGAAATGGATTAAAATTAAGATAGAATACATTGGCATTTGCCGAGTCATGATTATAATAGTAATAAAATAAGCGTAAGCCAAGTCAAATTACAAAATGACAAACAGGGCAGCCCTGACTACGCTTAAAAAGCGAGCATAGCTCGTGCACAATTTAAAAATGTTTAAAACTAAATTAAAATAGGCAAAGTGCCAGTAGAATATTTATAAACTAGCTAGGAGCGTACGAGGGAGGGCAAGTAGAAATGCAGCCTCCTTGGCAGGAGGGAGGCGCCTACAGGGCCACTGACGTCGTTTCCCCCCTATTGCTTCCTATGCTAGCAATTTGAACATATAGACACAATTGGCCCTAGGTTTCAGAATGTAGCATAGTTGCCAACCCCTAGTATTGCTTACTTACAACGTTTATGGATAGACGTCGAAAGTGCGGCCTGGAGTCGCTGCTTGTAGCACCACCTGGGACGCTTGATTTGTTCCTAGTGTGTCCGGCAGGCGGGGCGCGCGCGGACGAACACGCGCTGGTATTTGCGATACCCAGCGGTCCGGGCGCCCCCCGTCCCCCCCGACGCTGCTATCAGAAATTGCGACAATCACAGAGCTCAATGCTCCGACCAATCACAGAGCTCAATGTTCAGACCAATGACAAGCCGTGTAAGGAATCGATCTTAGCATTGAGCTCGATTCTCCACGATAACAATAGGATGTTTGTAGAATCATTCGATAATGTTGTAATAATCGAGTAACCGAACATCACAAATACGCTATATCACTCAACCTATTGGTTTCCATCGTCGTTGAAGCCTTTACTGCACCAAATACAATCACTCGTTCCAATCGTACAATCATTTAGCGTTGTGGCTTTTTGATTGTTTGTTGCTGATTGACGTATAAAGTTTGGTTATGGTTGTAGTGTAAGTCTTGGTTATTTACTTTACCATCACTTTACTATACAACAATGAACAGTAAATTGAAGGGGCGGACAAGCTACAGGTTGTTTAGAAAAGATACAAAATAAATCATTATATAAACTTATGAGAGTTAAGAATAAGAAGTCTTCTATTTATGTGCATGCCCAAAGCCACAGCATTTCACAGCTGCAGTCTCTAATCTCAAGAGATTTCCTGTGAACAGTTTCATTACGTCCATAAAATTTATGTTATAACTTTTTAAAAATTGGTTGCGTAAATAATTGGGATGAACATAAACAGAACGTTTCTAGGGTAGAAACAATTACTACTAAAAGTGTTGGAATTACAACAATATTACGCATTGTGTTTGTACGAGAGCAAAGTCTTATTCTACGCACGCAATAATAACGGATTGAACTTCCGATAAGAATTCCAAAGGTCCTTCTTTCCTTGATGTGACGAGAGTGCTAGCTTGGAGGGAGGTTTGTTTTGGAGGAGGTTTGGAGGGATTGCGATTTTTATAAGAAATAATTATTCAATTACGCTAAAATTTCACGCGAATATATTAATTCATAAAATTAAGGTTCTGTATAAAAATTATTACAATCGGATGACGCATGTAGATGGGTAAGTCGAAGAAACTTTTTTTAAAAAAAAAAAAAAAACAAAAAAAAAAAAAAAAAAAAAAAAAAAATCGTTAATACTAAAATTCCATTATCATGGAGAAATAATTTTGGTTTGCGCTCTAATTTCACACGAATATATTTATTCATTAAATAAACGATTCTATAAAAAAATCATTACAATCGGATTAAAGCAATGTAGCGTGTTATAAGCCGAGGAAATTTTTAAATCGAAAAAAATCGTTAAAAACTGCGATTCTCCATAAGAAATAATTTTCTGATTTCGCTCAAAAACGTGGCAGTTCTAAGTTCAGAGATTTCGAAGGTCTTTAGGAAATTTTATCGCAATTGGAGTGTCGGTTTACCCGGAATCGTGCTAGACAGACAAAAATAGGCCTACAAAAAGAAAAAGAAAAAATCCGGATTTTTTTCTCCAGTGTAGTAAAATGGAATCTTCGCTTCGCTCATCCAACAATAAAAATATACCAGGATGGTACATTTTTAACCCCCCCCCCGCCAAAAAAGCGTAAAATTCCGATTTTCATGAGAAATAATGTTTCGATTAAACGCACATATGTCACACGAATATAATATATTATGATATTATATATATTCATATACTAGGAAAACGCTTTAGTCCCGCCGCGTTCATGGATGAGCTTTTTTGTAAGTTTTAGTTGTTTAGTGACCAACTTTCCTTTGCCAAGTGCTTTTTGAATGCATTGTAGTGATTCTGTGTCAAGTTTCTATTCCTTCGTTAATTGTAATGTTAACCTCAAAAAAACTCATATTAAAACTTTATTTATATGGATTCTGCTACACTTTTTCAACTTTTTCTTTCAAATAGCAATACATCAACCATTACCTTAATGTCCAGGTGAAATATGGAATGTTGTAGCCCCACCCGTTGGTCCAGAATCGGCCCAAAGGTTCGAAAAATATCGCACTAAAAACGGAAAAAATCGTTTAAAAGTAGATATTCATGAGAAATATTCTTCTTCGATTGTACCCAAAACGTTGGCAGGTTCTAAGTCAAAGATTTTGACGTCTCCAGAGAAAATTTCATCGCAATGCAGTATCGGTTTAGCTGGAAATCGTGTTAACAGGACACACAAAAATACTACCAGGAAAAACGAGAAAAACGAAAAAATCCGTTAAATGCGATTTTCATGAGAAAATAATTTTTCGATTGCGCTCAAAATGAAAGTTCTAAGTTCAAAGATTTTGATGAAGTTCCAGAAAAATTTCATCGCATTGGAGTATCGGTTAGCTGGAATCGTGTTAACAGAACACAAAAATACAAACAGAAAAAACGAGGGGAAAAACGAAAAAAAAAATCGTTAAAATGCGATTTTCATGAGAAATAATTTTTTCGATGCGCTAAAAAAAATGACAGTTCTAAGTTCAAGATTTTAAAGGTTCTCCAGAAAAATTTCCTTAGCAATAATTGCGATTTTCAAGAGTAATAATTTTTTTATCGATTTTTTTCATACTGTTCGCAGTTCTCAGTTCAGAGATTTCGAAGGTCGCCATTAAAATTTCATTCGCAATCGGGAGTATCGGTTTAGCAGGAATCGTGGTCACAGATACAAAAAATACAAAAAAAAGAAAAAAAAGAAAAAAAAAACATCCCATTTTTTTCTCAGTGTAGTAGAAGGAATCTTCGCTTCGCTCGATGCGCTCATCCAATATTCAATTTATTCATAGTATGAATTCATAAAATAAGGATCTGTGAAAAAAATCATTACAACGCTAAACCATGTAGGGTTGTAAGTCTTAGAAATTTTTATAATCGAAAAAAAAATCGAAAACTGTGATATTATAAAAATTAATTTTTGATTGCGCTGAAATTTCACACGAATATATAAAATTATAAATTATCTAAGGTCGTGAAAAAAATCATTACAATGGATGAAGCATGTAGGCCTAGGTGTTACATGCGAAGAAATTTTAAAAATAGAAAAATTCGTAAAAGTGCGATTTTCATGAGAAATAAATTTTTTATTTCTCTCAAATTTCCAAGAATATATTCATCATAAAAATTAGGTTCTATGAAAAACCATTTACCATCGGATAAAGCATAGTGTTATAGGTGGAATAAATTTGTTTTTTAAACTGTAAAAAATCGTAATATTGCGAGATACGAGCAATAATTTTCGATTGCGCTAAAAAAAAGTGGCAGTTCTAAGTTAAAATTGTAATGGCCTCCAGAAAAATTTCATCGCAATTGAGTATCGGCTTTAGCGGAATTCGTGTTTAGGGACACAATACTAAACAATAAAAAAAATCCAGATTCTTTTCTTCAGTGTAGTAGGTGGATTGTTCGCTTCGCTCGCTACGCTTTCCAAAAAACAATACTGTTACAAAATTTATTGGAATTTAATGTTTGATTTCTTACAATGATAAAACAAACAAATGCACCGTTAATCATACAGTTGTTATATATGTCTCTGAAAATTGCATATATGTGTATGTTTCCAATTCACAAAATAAATAAATTAATTAAAACAAACAAGAACAAATACAAACAAACAAACAGCCAATTATAATGCAAACTTGACAATTTAGGAATTCCTATGTTCCTCCTCGATGTGTCCGAGAGTCGTCAGCTTGGCAGGAAGCGTTGCGGGTCTCGCCTGGCATCGAACTCCTCCTTACCTTCTTCCTTACCTTCTTTGTGGGGGGTGTGCATGCGTGTGTTTTAATAGCGCATCCCCTTACAATTGCTGACACCTAGTGCAGAGCACTAATAATTCAGCTAGTATAGATAATTTCATTGTTGATTGATTTTTAGTTGTGCAACACGTGTCTGTGGCATAATATATTTAGAGTGTTTTTCTCGAAATAAGAATAATTTTGACAGGCTTGGCTGTTATTTTTTAAATTTATAAAAATTAATAGTAGAAATAAATATGCGATTGAATTTCTTATCGGATTAACAATAAGATAGCAACCACCACCCAAAAAAAAAAAAATTAACAGGCTAGGGCAATTTTAGCCCATGATGTTTGTTTTAAGATCCTAAAACGGGAGGGAGGTTGTTAGCGGCCGCTGCACCCGTGCGGGTCTTAGCCGGTGGTGGAGCCTGAAGTGAGGATGCCGCTTCTTGTAACAGAAATTGGTGGTATGATCGAATGAGAGGGTTTGGTGAGTCTTTAACGCTGCATAAATGCGAAACTGAAGTGTGTCTCTAGGGGGCCTCCATCATGTCTAGCATCGAACTCTGCCCTACTGAAACTAGCTAGGGTGTACGATCGCGGCCCGCATAGAAAACGCTTGACCTCACAGTACATTTCCAGTTAAAAAACCGATACATTTGGAATATGTTCCCGTCAAGGTACGAACCCTGACGGACTCGTTGGAAGCGTGATTAAATTTCTATTAAATAATTCATATTCGGAAGGGGACGCGACCCCTCGCGGTACGTACCCAGGTCGTACCGGAGAAAGTGAACGACTATGTACTGAGTTATCTTACGAGGTTCGAAAACCCAAGACAGTAGGGCATAAATCGGACGCCCCGACGCTCGTCCTTCTCGACCGATCTGGTATGAGTAGGCTCGTTGGAATAGTCTTTTCAGCGCGAACATTTTGACGTATCTCCTGACGTCGCCGACGCCACTTCCTACATCATCGCTAATCGTGTGGCATAAGCACAACTGCACTTTGACGTCCACGGGGGCGTCAGAAACGGTCCGAGAACACACTCTTGTTTTATCTCGCTCAGTCACTCACTAACGCATCACTACAATACGTTTTAGGAAATTAAACTTTTCATTTTAGCTGCCTTATAAATGTAAAATTGAATGAAATAAACCAAAATTGATAAAATAGAGGAGCCTAGCGCGCGTTCTTAAACGTGTCGAATCGCAGGTGCGGGTAGGGGGACAGCCACACTCTACGTAAACGGTGCGCTCTTCGTCGTCGGTGCTAGATTTGTCACAGTAGCACGAGGCCCCGGGCGAGCTCTTGACTGCGTATGTATCCTAGGGGAGGGTACAGGATGCACGGGGAGGAGTTTGACTAACATCTCTTTTCGTGATAGTCCGGGGATGCTAAAAATGGAGGTACCGGTACCTTGCCCTTGGCAAGGTTCATGCTCTCCTCTTCGGCTCTTGTGGTGGAGGTTCCGAGGCCGGGTGAGGTGAGGATGGTGGTCGTCAGGAAGGATGGCGTTAGGGTCGGGTCTGGGTCAGAGTATGAGGTCACTAACCACCTGAGTGGTTATCTCCAGCTTGTGCTTCGCCGGTACTGCTGGTGGCTCGGCACCCGGCTGGCACAGAGGCTGGGAACTAGTGGACTGGGGGAGCCTGACAGGGCACTAACACCCGAGTGGGTATCTTCGCTGTGCTTCGACGGTACTGCTGGTGGCTCGGCACCCCGTGCTGGCACAGAGGCCTGACTAGCGGGGGGTAAGACCGACCTAGGTATTGAGGCGAAGGTAGGGGGAAAGGGATGAAGGAGGCTTCGTCTTGGGTCTTCATTCTGCTTTGGCACATCATCTTCGGTCGGGGAGAGGGGTCGAGGTGTGAATGGGTAGGAGAGGAGGAATATCGACAAATTTGCTCTTTCGTGATATACCGGCCGCCATTAGAATGGCCTGTGCCGGTTTAGGGAGGCGAGCGCAGGCGGGTTACAGGAAGAGGAGGGCTTCGTCTGACACTTCCTTTCTGCTTCCGGCACAATCATCTTTTCGGTCGGGTAGAGGGTTCGAGTATGAATGGGTTAGGACGAGGAGGGAATATCGACATAGTTTGCTCTTTCGTGATATTACGGCCGCCATTAGAATGGCTGTGCGGGTTAGGGAGGCGAGGTAGGGCCGGTGAAGGAAGAGGAGGCTCGTCTACCGGGTCTTCCTTCTGCTTCGGCTCTTGTGGAGGAAGGTCCCGGGGCTGGTGAGGTGAGGAGGTGGACGTCGGAAGGATGGCGCTAGGGTCAGGTCGGGGGTTAGCCTGAAGGGCACTAAACACCGATGGGGATCTTCGGTGTGCTTCCCGGGGCCCGGTACTGCTGGTGGCTCGGCACCCGGCTGACACAGAGGCTAACTATGTGGGGCGGGGGAGAGCCTGATCGCCGAAACTAAACCACCCAAGTGGGTGTCTTCGCATTGTGCTTCGCCGGTAATGCTGGTTGGCTCGCACCCGGCTGGACACAAGAGGCATACTAGCGGGGAACTGACCAATATCTCCCCCGCACGACTCGCCCAAGTCAGGGGTGGTGTAGAAGACAAGCTCCCCTGACTTGAACTCGGTCAAGGGAAGGATGAAGCATATCTGGCAGGAGGGCTGGGCAGGGGTTGGACGGGAGCATACTGGCAGCTTGGGCTGGGCGGGGGTCATAAGGGATGGCTCGCGGAAGAAATCTTGCTCGGCTGGGTCGGCCAGGGTTTTGGGTTCTTGCCTCGGACAGCGCCCCCCGCTGCGGGAGGCTGGAGATGTGTCACGTGCGAAGGTCGAGCGTCGAATGAGACTCTGCGCGGACGAATCGCGCTGTTATTATACCCAGCGGTCGGCGACTGTCGGACGCCTGCTATCAGAAATTGCGACCAACACAGAGCTCACTGCTCCGACCAATCCAGAGCTCAATGCTCCGACCCAATCACTGACTCAAGTTGTGGGACCAATGACAAGCCGGGATAAGAATATATCTCAGCATGGAGCTCCATTCTTCACCATAACAAAGTTTTCTATTCACTTAATAATCTGATGTTTGTACGATCATTCGATTATGTTGTTATAATCGAGTAAGCCGAAATCACAAATTCGCTATATCACTCAAACTATTGATCTCATTGTCGTTGAAGCCTTTAATGCACCCAAATACCAATCAATTAGTTACATGAATTGCCTTGCTCGTTTTATTCGTACAATTCATTTAGCGTTGTGGCTTTTTGATGTTGGTTGCTGATTGACGTATAAATTTGGCTATGGTTGTAGTTTCATCCAGGTTATTTACTTTACCATTCAGTTTACTATAAAACAATGAACATAAATTGAGATGGGCAGGTCAAGATATTGGTGTTTAGAAAAGATACAAAATAAACCATTATAAACTTCGAGTTAAGAGATAGTTAAGAATAAGAAGTCTTCTTTTATGTGCAGCTTCAAAGCCACGACATTTCAAGCTGTAGTCTTTGATATCAAAAGCTTTCTTGCCGAAAAACAGTTTTATTACGGCCAAAAAAATGGTCTCGTAAAGATGGGATGAAGGCATGCACATAAACAGAACGTTTACTAGGGACGAAAAGAAACAAACTACTAAAGGTGTTGCGGAATTACAAAACAATACACGCATTGTGTACGTATTTGTACGAGTTAACTTTCCTTATTACTACGCAACGCAGTTAATCAAGGCCTGTGATGGCCGTGGTTATAACTGGAAGATAATATACAATAACAAGCACATAACAAAAGGTCAATGTGTATTGAATGCATAGTGCTCTATCCTTGGTCTCTCGGGAGTGTGACGAGAGCTAGATCACCTGTTCCATACACAGGCTAGCCGGACTTGACCAGAGCCTAACATGGGGTCGGGTCATGGCTTCAACAGACTCGCTCCTCTGCTGCATGCACTGTGTCTACACAGTCAAGTCCTACACACACGGATTTCCCACACTGAAAAACCATTTCAGTTACACAGTTTACAATATGCTTTCCGACCCCTATAAGCTTACATTTAGAATCGAAACAGTTCAAATCTGTTTTTGCTATCAATCAAATCTTTCCCCAAACTTGTAAATCAACAAACCCCCAAAATAAAAACATAACTGTTACTAAGGTTTTGAGTAATTGCTAAAAGCTATACGTTTTGGTACCTTAGTTTACATTACACCTAAACGACGAAGCCAATTGGATGAAATTAAATAGGAAATTCCTATATCCCTCCTCCTGGATGTGTCGAGAGGTCGTCAGCTGGTGGGAGGTTTTGCGGGTCTCGCCTGGCATCGAACTCTGTACTTCTGAACCTGATAAGGTGTCGATCGCGGACCGCAAAGAACGCAGTAGACTACACTGTCCATGAAAACCAACAAATGTATGAATGAATAGGGATTCCCGTTAGGAACGAACCGGGGACCGTGCTCGTTGAAAGCGTGATTAAATTTCTACACAATAATACACTATTCGCGAGGACGCGACCCATCCGGTACATACCCCCACAATCGTACGAAGAGTGACGCTCTATGCAACCAATGGCTATGCTTACGGGGTTCGAACCGAGACATAGTGGCCTACATCCGGACGGCCCCGGAGCCGTCCTCTTAACCGATCTGCGACGAGTAAGCTCGTTGAATCGTCATTCATGAGACATTTTGACGTATATGTCATGACGTCGCGGCCGCCACTCCTCTACATCACCGCTAAACCGGGTGCACTTAGACACTGCACTTTGACGGTCCAAGGGGGCTTCGTCTCGACGGCGGGAACCACCCCAGCGAAATTAGCCCATACATTAGGTGTACTCACCGGAGTCGTATTATTGCTAGGGCTGGACACAATCTATATGAGGGGGCAAACGCCCTAGCCCAGTTGCACGGCGCGCCATCATCTATTCTTTTCTACTCTATACGCAGAGTTCTTTATCCTTTTTTCCCTTTTAAAAAGACTTAGACTTAGATCAGGGGCCATCGAATTCCAACTCGCAAACCTTCTCGTGGTTTAGCCGTGATTAGGGGACTTTTTCTCCCTGGAAAACTAATGCGGAGCCTGGGTCGTCGTCGGGGAACTTTCCATTCCCTTTATACTACCTCCCCGACGGCGGACGACAATGGCCAACACAGGACGGATGATGCACAGACGGAGACGACCACGACGTGGGGAACCCTGTCCTATCAATTACGCTTGTGGCTGGTTCTGACCAGCACAGGCTGTCTACCCCTTGACAACCGGCGTCATCTTTTGCGTACCTCTCCTTCGTCTTGATAGCCAAGTTCATAAATATGATACGTTTAAACAATATCCACATCAAAAAAGTCAATAGATAAGTTTTCTACAAGCCATTAAATATCCATAAACGTTGTCCATCTACGTAGGCTTACAAGAAAAGGAACCCAAAATGGTGTTTTCAAACAACAAGTTTCGCTTGTACGGCTCTAGCGACTATACAGCCACTTCGATTAAAAGGGGAAAAGTACAAAAAATCTAAAAAGGTAAATAAACAAAAATTTTTTTACTATTTGAAAGATAATGCAGGTAATTTTAATGAAACCAAAAATAGTATTTTTTTGTATAAAAAAATATTAGTCTGTATTTCGCCCTTGAAATTATAGCTTTTTGTTGGTGTAAGGGAAGATGATTTTTTACAAAAAGTTGGCAGCCTGGTGTTCAAAAGAATAAGCTGGTACCTCCATTTTTAAGCAGTTCATAAGTTATGCAGTGTGAAGAATCTAACTGTGAATTTCAAGTCTTTAGGTAATTATATCACACATTATAATGAATAATGTAATCATGTTTGTGATGTAACATTGTGACAATAAATTAAAAAAAAAAAAAAAAAAAAAAAAAAAAATGGTCAAATAGTGTTTTGGTGTATAAATAGTTCTTATACTTTTGCTAAAAGTGGTGATGTTGACAATGTACTGTAGGCTTTATAAGTGTTCCTAGCTTTAAAATTTCTGAGAAATAGAGAAATAGTGTTCACGGATGTTTACGATGTCTCGGAGGTTTGTTGAAAGTATTGTGATGTGATTACTCACTTGAAATTATGATCAATCAATTGTATTGAGGGGTTTTATAAAAATAAAATTGCTGAGGTGTAGCCTAATCTTTCTTGTCAAGATTTTTAATATGGGAAATGTATGTCCTTGTCACTGTGGAGATGACAAACTTCGATAGTATTGTAGCCCTATTATATGTTGTAAAAGGTTGCATTATTGGATGAGCGGACGCGAGCGTAGCAAGCGAGCGAAGATTCCATGCTCCTCACTGGAGAAAAAAATCCGGAATGTTTTTTTTTTCTTTCTTTTCATTTTTTTTTTTCTTTCTTTTTGTATTTGTGTGTTTGTTAACACGCTTCGGCTAAAACAAATAACTCCAATTGCGATGAAATTTATAAAGCCTTCTATAATCTTCGACTTAAAAATGCACGTTTTTGAGCGCAATGGAAATTTTCTCATTAAATCCCAATTTTACGATTTTTTCGATTTTTTAAAATATTTTTCTTACTTTACACCTAACATGCTTTATTCGATTTTATGATTTTTTCACAGAACCTTAAATTTTATGAATTTAGGTATTAGTGTGAAATTTGAGCGCAATCGAAATATTATTCCTCATGATGAAAATCGAAATTTTAACGGTTTTTTCTTTTTTTAAAACAATTCTTTGACTTATTACACCTAGGCTACATGCTTTATCTGATTTGTAAGGAGTTTTTCACAGAAACCCTAATTTTATGAATTTATTATTCGTTGTAAAATTTGAGCACAATCAAATAAGATATTCTTATGAAAATCGAAATTTTACGATTTTTTTTTTTTTAAATTATATTAATTTCAAAAAAAAAATTTAAAGTTATTTTTTACTAATTTAATTTAATTTTAATTATTTTTTTTTCACAGAACAACAGAAAAGCCGCAGAACACAGTGGCAGCCCAAGGCACCAATGACGCGCATGCAACAACGCGGCGGGGGAGCTTAAAGAGTTTTACGAGTGGATGAGCGTAGGAGCGTAGCGAGCGAAGCGAAGATTCCATTTCACTACACTGGAGAAAAAAATCCTGGAATGTTTTTTTTTTTTTTTTTTTTTTATTTCTTTCTTTCTGTATTTTTGTCTGTTTGTTAAACGATTCCGGCTAAACCGATACTCCGATTGCGATGAAATTTTATTGGAGACCTTCGAAATCTCTGAACTTAGAACTGCCACGTTTTTGAGCGCAATCGGAAAATTATTTCTCATGAAAATCGCCATTTTAAGAATTTTTTCAATTTTTAAAATATTTCTTCGACTTATAACACCTACATGCTTAATTCGATTTTAATGATTTTTTCACAAAACCTTTATTTTATGAATTAAGATATTCGTGTGAAATTTGAGCGCAATCGAAAAATTATTTCTCATGAAAATCGAAATTTTACATGTTTTTTCTTTTTTTAAAACAAGTCTTTGACTTATAACACCTACATGCTTTATCCTATTGTAATGAATTTTTCACAGAACCTGATTTTATGAATTAATATATTCTTGTAAAATTTGAGCGCAATCGAATAATTATTTCTTATGAAAATCGCAATTTTACGATTTTTTCCTTTTTTAAAATTACGATTCATAAAAAAAATTAAAAAATAAAGTCAATTTTTTATTTAATTTAATTTAATTTAAAAAAATTATTCGACTTTGTAATAATTTTGTCACAGAACAACAGAAAATCCGCATAACACATGGCAGCTCAATGCACCAATTACGCTCATCCAACAACGCGGCGGGACTTAAGCGTTTTCCTAGTTATAAAAACAACACTTCCCTACCTATTTGTAAGTTTATGTAAACATTTATAAAACATAACATATTGGAAAACTATAATTGGATGAGCGGAGCGAGCGTAGCGAGCGAAGCGAAGATTCCATTTCACTACACTGGAGAAAGAAATCCGGAATGTTTTTTTTTTCCCCGTTTGTATTTTTGTGTGTTTGTTAACACGATTCCGGCTAAACCGATACTCCAATTGTGATGACATTTTCTGTAGGCCTTCAAAATCTTTGGACTTAGAACTGCCATCTTTTTGGGTGCGATCGAAAACTTATTTCTCATGAAAATCGCAATTTTACGATTTATTTCGTTTTTATTATTTGTTTTTGTTCGTATTTTTGTGTGTTTGTTAACACGATTCCGGCTAAACCAATACTCCAATTTCAATGAAATTTTCTGGAGACCTTTGAAATCTCTGAACTTAGAACTGCACGGATCAAAAAATTGATCGAAAAATTATTTCTCATGAAAATTGCAATTTTACGATTTTTTTCGATTTTCTTGTTTTTTTTCTGTTTGTATTTTTGTGTGTTTGTTAACACGATTCCGGCTAAACCGATACTCCAATTGTGATGAAATTTTCTGGAGGCCTTCAAAATCTCTTGACTTAGAACTGCCTTTTTTTGTTTGCGATCGAAATTTAATTCTCATGAAAATCGCAATTTTTTTATTTTTTTCGTTTTTAATTTTTGTTTTTGTTTGTATTTTTGTGTGTTTATTAACACGATTCCGGCTAAACCGACACTCCAATTGCGATGAAATTTTATGGAGGCCTTCAAAATCTCTGAACTTAAACCTGCCACGTTTTTGGGTACAATCGAAGAAATATTTCTCATGAATATCGTACTTTTACGACTTTTTAAAAATTTTAGTGTGATATTTTCTTGACATTCGGGCCGATTCTGACCAGACGGGTGGGGCTACAACGTTCATATTTTACATGAACATTAAGGTTATGGTGATGTATTGCTTTCTGAAAGAAAATTTTGAAAAAGTTAGCTAGAATCCATGGAATAAAGGTTTTAAGATGAGTTTTTGTTTAGGTTTATAATAACAATTAACAAGTAACAATAGAAACTTGACAACAATCACCTACAATGCATTTGAAAAGCACTTGCAAAGGAAAAGTGGTCCTACGCAAACTAAAAACTGATAAAAACGCTCATCCACCAACGCGGCGGGACTTAAGCGTTTTCCTAGTTATATTATACAATAAAGGAAAAACGTTAGGAGTTAAGAGCCGAGCTTTGCCCAACTCAAATGCGCGCACTCAGGTGTTGATGATTTCTGCTGAACGGTTGGTAATATCATTACACTAGGAAAACGCTTAAGTCCCGCCGCGTTGTTGGATGAGCGTAATTGGTGCATTGAGCTGCCATGTGTTACGCGGATTTTCTGTTGTTCTGTGAAAAAATCATTACTTAGTCGAAGTTTTTTTTTTAATTAAATTAAATTAAATAAAAAAATAACTTAATTTTTTTAATTAATCGTAATTTTTAACAAAGAAAAAAATCGTAAAATTGCAATATTCATAAGAAATAAATATTCGATTGCGCTCAAATTTAACACGAATATATTAATTCATGAAATTAATGTTCTGTGAAAAAATCATTACAATAGGATAAAGCATGTAGGTGTTATAAGTCAAAGAATTGTTTTAAAAAAGAAAAAAAAACGTAAAATTTCGATTTTCATGAGAAATAATTTTTCGATTACGCTCAAATTTCACACGAATATCTTAATTCATAAAATTAAGGTTCTGTGAAAAAATCATTACAATCGGATAAAGCATGTAGGTGTTGTAAGTCGAATAAATTTTTTAAAAAATGAAAAAAAAATCGTAAAATTGCGTTTTTATGAGAAAAAAATTTCCCGATTGCACTCAAAAAACGTGGCAGTTCTAAGTTCAGAGATTTCGAAGGTCTCCATCAAATTTCATCGCAATCGGAGTATCGGTTTAGCCGGAATCGTGTTAACAAACACACAAAAATACAGAAAAAAAAAAAAAAAAAAAAAAAAACATTCCGGATTTTTTTCTCCAGTGTAGTGAAATGGAATCTTCGCTTCGCTCGCTACGCTCGCTACGCTCATCCAAAGTATTTATATCCGCAATTGGTTGCAATAATTTAGCCTTATGATCCATTGCGAGGCATAGACCCAAGTCCAAAACGTGAAAAAAAGAAATCCAAAACAAGGATTCCAATTTGGGAAATTCCCACCAAACCGTTTATCTTAGGATAAAAATAAACTAGGAAAACGCTTAAGTCCCGCCGCGTTGTTGGATGAGCGTATATGGTGCATTGAGATGCCATGTGTTACGCGGATTTTCTGTTGTTCTGTGAAAAAATCATTACTTAATCGAAGATTTTTTTAATTAAATTAAATTAAATAAAAAATTAACTTAATTTTTATAATTAAATAAAATAAAATAAAAAATTAACTTAATTTTTTTAATTAATCGTAATTTTTTTTAAATAAAAAAATCGTAAAATTGCAATTTGTATAAGAAATAATTATTCGATTGCGCTCAAATTTTAAAACGAATATATTAATTCACGAAATTAAGGTTCTGTGAAAAAATCATTACAATAAGATAAAGCATTTAGGTGTTATAAGTCAAAGAATTGTTTTAGAAAAGAAAAAACCCGTAAAATTTTGTTTTTCCATGAGAAATAATTTTTCGATTACGCTCAAATTTCACAAAAATATCTTAATTCATAAAATTAAGGTTCTGTAAAAAAATCATTACAATCAGATAAAGCATGTAGGTGTTATAAGTCGAAGAAATTTTTTAAAAATCGAAAAAAAATCGTAAAATTGCGTTTTTATGAGAAAAAATTTCCCGATTGCGCTCAAAAACGTGGCAGTTCTAAGTTCAGAGATTTCGAAGGTCTCCATAAAATTTCATCGCAATCGGAGTATCGGTTTAGCCGGAATCGTGTTAACAAACACACAAAAATACAGAAAGAAAAAAAAAAAAAAAAAAAAAAAAACATTCCGGATTTTTTTCTCCAGTGTAGTGAAATGGAATCTTCGCTTCGCTCGCTACGCTCGCTACGCTCATCCAATTAACCTACGCGTTCACATTGATTTAAACGTTGATATCCAGTTTGCAAATTTGAGTTAAAAAAATCTGTTTACTTGGAATAAATTCCCGAAGTTGACCAAAATGGAGTAAATTGCGGTTATTTCACTCAATTTTAATTCAAAATCAATGAATTAGGTAATTGGATGAGCGTAGCGAGCGAAGCGAGTGGAGCGAAGACTTCAATTTCACTGACCCCCCCAAAAAATTTAGCTCGATGTGTTTTTTTGTTTGTTTTTTTTTTGTTTGTTTTTCCGTCTGTTTGTTCGCTCTCTACCGGGCAAACGGCATATGCGATCTTGATGAAAATTTGACACGACCTTCGTTTTCTCTGAACTTAGACTTGCCACGTTTTTGGGTACAATCGAAGAAATATTTCTCATGAATATCATACTTTTACGATTTTTTTCGATTTTTAGTGCGATATTTTCGTGCCATTTGGGCCGATTCTGACCAAAAGGGTGGGGCTACAACGTTCATATTTCACATACACATTAAGGTTATGGTGATGTTTTGCTTTCTGAAAGAAAAAGTTGAAAAAGTTAGCCAGAATCGAGAGAAATAAAGCTTTTAATATACGTTTTTTGACTTTTTGTGCGATATTTTCGTGCCATTTGGGCCCCAAATTTTGACCAAACGGGGGGGCTACAACGTTCATATTATACATGGACATTAAGGTTATGGTTATGTAGTACCTTTGAAAGAAAAAGTGGAAAAAGTTAGCCAGAATCCATAGAAATAAAAGCTTTTAATACAAGTTTTTACGGTAAATAATACCAATTGACAAGAAACAAAAGAAACTTGACAACATTCACCTAGAATGCGTAGGCAGCAAAAAAAAGCACTTGCAAAAAGTAAAGATATCACACGCAAACCTAAAAACTTTAAAAAGCTCATCCATCAACGCGGCGGGACTTTAGCGTTTTCCTAGTTTAGAAATCCCACATAGGCCGACTGGATAGCATAGATTTATTCTTTATTACCAATAGCGTGAAATTTGAAAACAGTGTTATAAACCGTTTACCCGGAAAAACCAGAATGCTAGCGTCTAAACTTGTCTCCGCGCCAGCCTCAGCCACTCCTTAACATCGCATTTATTTTATTTCACAATTTTATTTTGAACCCAAAAATTTTAGATACTATAGATAAGGAATGCTTGAATTTGTAACTAAGAATAACATAGTAATATAAATTGAAAATGGTTAGAAACTGGCTAAGCAAAGTGTGTAAAACATCCGTGACAAAAATCATTGTAACATCCGTGACGCACACAAAAAATCATAACAATTAATATAATTTATTTTTAAAACAATAAATGGGTGATTATAAGGGTTCATCTTTCATGGATAAGCTCTATGTATATAGAAATGTAGCTGTCTGGGTCAGGGGCCTGAATTTTCTATCTTTTGATGATGATCCGGGATCCACTTCCCAAACAATGTAACATCCGTGACACCACATTTCACTCAATATATCTAAAAATTACAATTCATTTAAAAATATTTTTCACCTTATGGTAGGTTGTGTGTAAACACAATTGTCTCAGTATAAAACATTACAATTAAATAGTTAATTTAAGATTTTTAGCTCTATAAAGAGTGAAATGTAACATCCGTGACAAGCCGGAGTGGCTGTATATAATTTCCGCACTTCGATTAAATGGTTGGTTTTGCTATTTTGGATTTGCCCGATACACAAGAGCCGGGTACGCAGATGTTTTGTTCTGGAAGCTCACTCGTTCCAAACACAAGTCAAGCCATTATAGTACACGATAAACCCTGCACCACCTGTCCCGTCACTGTCCCCTGTCATTACTGTCCCATTAGAGGCATGGTCTCTTGAAAGTAGCAACGTCCATGCTCCACCTGTCCTCACTGTCTGCAGTGTCCCTTTTAAGGGATGGGTTCTTGACAGTAAACAGCTCCCCGTCCGTCACTGTCCCCCGTCATGCTGTCCCCTTTTCC